>JAKSZP010017176.1:0-200559 GCA_022478985.1 Massospora cicadina
TTTCTCCTGATCTTCATGGAAAAGGTCCATTTGCCAATAGCCACTATCCAAGTCCATGGAGGAAAAGAAGTTAGAGCCAGAGAGTTGGGCCAGGGCGTCATCAATGTGGGGGATAGGATAGCTATCCTTTTTTTGCAAAATTAACCAATTTTTGGTAGTCCATAACTATCTGATGACTTCCATTTTCTTTTAATAAGCAATAGAGTGGATGACCAAGGGCTTTGTGAAAAAAATAATAACCCCGCGTCTAGCAACAGCTGGAGCTCCATTCTCATCTGCTGTTCTTCCACCTTCGACTTATGGTAAGGTTTGGACCTAATAAGATTGGCATCACCCACATCAATGGAGTGACACCAGCCTTTCATGTGGCCATAGTCATTGGCTGATTTGGAAAATATGTCATTCTATTCGTCTAATAAAGTATGAACTTTTTCCAAATCATCTGGGGTTAGCTCATCTGAAATATGTTCATTGGGTAGGGTACACACCAGGGTATCCATAGGCAAGCCCAAATCCGCCATAGAGCTGACGGAGTGGATAAGTTCAATATCTCCACTGGAAGTAGAAAGCCTCTGCCAATCTCCTGGTGTTTTCAAATGACCATGTCTTTTCCAGTGAGGTTTCCCAGCAGAAGGGTAATAGGCCTCTGGTAGGCTGGGTCTAGTATCCCAGGCAGTACCCAAGGCTCCAAGGGGCCAACGCCATCAAGACTTGTAATATGTAACAAATAGTGGTGTGGAATTTGGAGCGTGATTTTTGGATCAATCAGTCGTTGTTCACCAGGCTTAATCAAAACCTCATCTGCAGCATAGAAAGGGATGTCGTCCTTTGCATCCACTGAGTTGGGCAATTTCTTAGTGTTGCGTCCAGAGGTGGAATAAGGTAAAGTCATAGCTGAGAAAGGGTATTCAATCAGACAAGAGTATTCGTGCTTGCTGGGTTCTTTGTTGGATAAGACTAATGGGACTACAGATCGGTGTATCCCCCCTTTAGGTTGGGAACACCTAGTGCTAAAAAAGACTAATGGGACTACATAGTTGAGTAATGAGAGGTGTCCTCGCTTCATGTTTATTATTACCTCGTACTCAATCATAAACTGAGTGCCAATAAGCATATCACAGGTGTTTTTATCCAAAGCCACAGCAGGGGATGATAAAATAAGACTCCCAAATCAAATGGGGAGAGAAGAGTATACCCCAATTGCATGAGTAATATTTGGGCCAGTGGTTCCAAATTCTTGCGCGTACTCCAAGTCATGCACTAACTTTTTTTCTTAATAAGCTTTGTGGAGATCACGTTAACTGGGGAGCCAGTGTCCAGGATGGCCAGTATTCAGACCTTTTGAATGACTACTTCAACCTTAGTAAGCGTTCCTCCAAAGTTAGGCTACACAGCTAAGACCTCCTTGATCTGAAAGGTGGAGGTTAATCTTTTAGCAGTCTCAGGGTATTTATCCTAGATGGATTTCATGGGATGCACCCGCTGAAAAGGTCAAATCAGGCCAGCTAAAATTGATCACCATTGCTAGCAGTATCAATAAATGTTGAACACCCTAGAATTTGGTGGAGGTACGTTTCCTCAGGTATGGTGATATCGTCTACTCCTCCAGCATTAAAATGATCAGGAACCTCTACTTCCGCTGGTGCTCCAAATATATAGCAACCAATGTCATTATAACCCCCCTCAGATTCTTTCCCAAGGGTATTCTCAACAACAGGAAAGGCTGCGATGGTGGTAGGGGAGATGGCCACAGGAGACTGAGTAGCCTTAGAGTGCGCATTTGCCAGTTTAGCTGGAGGGAAAGGCACAGTGGCTTTAGTGAGCTGGTGCAGGTGGATGTTTTTTACTACCTTACAGGTCACTAATTCAAATAAAGAGTGGTCTTCTGCTTAAGTTGCACTGATGAAACAGGTTTTTCAGGGAGGATAGGCACAGTTGAGCTCACTCCCAACTGTTCAACAGGCAAATGCTCCTCAATGGTTAGAGCCAAAGTTTTCACTTCAGCTTCATTTGTTGTGAAACAGATGAAATTCGGCAACATCTAACAAAGCCTCCTTGATGTCACGGATGTTTTTAAAGTAGCGTTTTACTGAGATGATATGTCTAGCTAAAGAGGGCTGAGAGGCTAACCCAGATAACAGGGCGGCAATACAATCATCAAGGGTGAGCATGTTAGAGGTGGATAAACTTTGCGCAGAGAGGTAAAATTGTTCAGCAAAAGCAATGGGCAATTCACCTTCATACATGCTAAGGCGCATAAAGGACTGTTTTTCCCGATGTAGACTCTGATTTGACCCAAATTCAGCCAAAAGAGCCTCCTTCACCTCTGCCCAAGTGCAAAGGGTTCAGGTAAGGAACAATCATTTCTTGTGCTAAATGACTTAAGCAAGGAAGGATGTGTTTGACTTTCTGCTTATACGATTAATCTTGAATTACTGTTAATAGACATATAAGAATGAAGCTATGCTCCCTTCACCAGGGGTGAACTTGTCCTTAAGGGAGAGTTTGCAAGGGCTCTGCTCAAGCTCCTCAAGGCGGGACAAAGCGCTTGTTAGTTGCTTTTCAAGAACAACTATTTTTGGTGTACAAGGATCTCCTGTAGTGAGCACCATTTTGTAGGAATCCAGATTAATTGTGCTCGCTGGTACTACGCCACTGGATCCCATAAAGGATTTAATAAAATAAATAAGAAGCGCTACTATAAAATGTGGATTTTTATATTTTTTATTAGGAGCGTGGGAGGTCAAATGAAAAGCGATTTTTCTCAATATTTGACCAACAAGTATTTAAACTGTTTTGAGGGTCAAGGGGGAATTTGAGGATAAGTTCAGAATAACTTAGAGTCTTCTGAATTAGGTAATATGGTATGCGCTCCTATAAGATCTTAGGAAATGTGAGTTATTTTTTGGCAAAACGATATTGAAAATTTTGGTGCAGAATGTACCATGCAATAATGTATTAATGTATTTCAACCAATCACCGCTTGATAAAAAGCTTTAACCTTGGGGGACCTCTTCTATACCTATAAAAGTGGGTGGTCCCCGAGTAGGTGCTTTTAAAAACCTGATGGTGGTTGTGGGTGCACCTTCTGATAGTCGCCCCATGGTCCATCATGTGGATGAAGTAATCTGAATGCTATATTTTACATTAGTTGCCTGTGCATGTTTTGAAACAGTGTTACCCCGATTAATGGAGTTCCACCAAGAATCAGCCAGGATCTTTTGGCTGATATCCTCGAAATCATCATTATTCTTAATCAAATCACTTTTTGGATCATCGCAAACTCTTAAATGGCTGACATTTCCCCATTTATGAAAATTTTAAACCAAGACATTCTTCCTTTGGCAGCTGAGAGGGCAAATGATCTGACAGTCCTCATGGAGGTAGCTAAAATCTTGACCACCCTAGATGTGAAACTCTTCCCATTGTCACAAAGTAGAACCTGGGGACAACCATGCTGGGTAAAAAATATATTTATGTAGAAAGGTGGCAGTGGCTTTGGCGATCTGGGTGAGAAGAGCAACAACTTCAACCAATTTAGTAAGTAATCAATACCTACCAGGATATAGCAATTTCCACTGGTAATCTGAGGTAGCTGACCTACCACATCTAAAATTACTGTATGAAGTGATAGTTGAGGCACATTGGGTTGGTATTGATACTTGGGTTTGTAACTGGATTGCTTCTTACAGGTTAGGAAGGCGTATAAGACTTCAATGATAAACTTCATGATTCCCTCCAAGTAATAACAATCTTTCACCCACTCATAAGTTTTATGCACTCCACTATGCCCCAGCATAGAATGGACCTCCATGATCATGGGGACTTACTCAGAAGGTCGGAGATAGGGCAACCAATTCACCCCTACTTTCTTGTACAACTTCCCACTTTACACCTTTGTGTTACAGGAGAGCCAGGTTAACATTTTCCTGACAGGTTCATTCTCATAGTCCCAGGCGTCAGGGTTCATAAGGAGGTCATGCAGCCTCTCAGCCTCACTATTATCCAGGTGAAGGATAGGCAGCTGACTCAAATCATCAACATCTAAATGACAGGTCCCATATCGGTGCTCATTCTGCATATCATAATGTTGATGCTTTAAGGACCAGCGAGCCAACCACCCAATGGGATCCTTCATATTTTATAACCACTTTAGAGAGTCGTGGTTAGTAACCACAGTGAAGAAAGTTCTATTTAAGAAATGCCGGTATATCTTACAGCCAGCAAATCATCAAGGCACTCCTTCTCAGTGACGCTGTATTTGCGTTCATCTTTGGATAACATCTTGCTGAAATAGGAGCCGGGTGATCCACAACATTATCATCCAATTGGCCTGGTTAGCTCCAACAGCATAGTCAGAGGCATCAATAAACAAGAGGAAAGGTTTATATAATCAGGGTGGCGCAGGATAGGGCGCTTTTTAAACAAACACTTTAGCATCTCAAAGGTGGCTTTTTGTTCAGCTCCCAATGAAAAGGGACGTTATTTCCAATAGATGGACAATAGGCTCACTCAGCTGGGCAAACCTGGGGATAAATTGGTATTAATACCTTATCATGCCCAAGAATTTCTGGATATTGCGCAGGGTTTTGGGATAAGGTATTCTGGATATAGCCTCAACCTTGTTTTCAGGGGTTGAATTCCATCTTTGATATGGCATGCCCAAAGAAATCTAATTTCTTCTGGTAAAAAGTGCACTTGGAGGGCTTTAACTCAATTTTGGACTCACGCAAGCGTAAAAAACTTCTTTCAGGTGAGTAAGGTAGTCATTAAAGGTTTTAGGAAAACACCGTGATGTCATCAAGATAGATGATGATGCAACTTAACTTAAGGTCCTTCAAGTTGTGATCCATGGCTCACTGGAAAGTTGCAGGCGCATTGCACAACCCTTGAGGTAGTCAGGTGTGTTGGAATAGGCCTTTGCTGCAAATAAGAGCGCATTTCTCTTGATCTTTGTGGAGATTAGTCCATTTGCCAAGAGCCTCTAGCTGAGTCCATAGCTGACAAGGACTTAGATCCAAAGAGATGTGCTAGAGCGTCATCAATGCAAGGGACAGGATAACTATCCTTCTTTGTGAGGTTTTTTTAGCCAGTGGTAGTCTATCACAACCCAATGACCGCCATTTTTCTTTTATAAGCAGGAGAGGTGATGACCATGGGCTTTGCAAGGGTACAAGTAGCCCAGCGTCTAGTAGCTGTTTGAGCTCCATTCTCATCTGTTGCTCTTTGATTTTTGATTTACAATAGGGTTTGGATTGGATGGGAAAAGCATCTCCAATATCAATGGTATGACTAAATCTTCATATGACCATAGTCGGTCTCAGATGTAGAAAAACATGTCACTGTAGGCGTCTATAAAGGAATGGACTTTTTCCAGCCCTGCGGAGGATAGTTCATCAGAGATATTAAAGTCAGGCAAAGTACATAACGATTTGTCAGCAGGTAGGCCCATATCTGACATAGACCTGATGCAGTGGACCTAAAAATCTCCTCAATTGATAGCAGCAGGCCTTTCCTAATCTCCTGATGTTTCTTTTCAATCATGTCCTTACTGGTGAGATCCCCCAGTAGAATATTGATAGGTCACTGGTAGGGTGGGTCTAGGACGCCTGGCAATACTTGAGACTCTAAGGGACTTATTTCATTGATGTTGGTTATGTGTGGTAGGCAGTTGTTGGGGATTTGCAGGGTAATCTTAGTGTTAATCACCCTTTATTAACACACCACAATCAACACTTCCTCTGCTACATAAAAAAATGCCCTCTAGAGTGTCCACTGATACAGGCAACTTCTTCATATTCTCCCTGCCATTGTATAGTGTAGAAATAGTGCGGAGGATGGGTACTCAACTGAGCAAAAGTATTCTTTTTTATTAAGTTCGTCATTTGGTTAGTACCAGGGGAACCTCATAATTAAGCAGGGAGAGATAGCATTGTTTCAGGTTGATGATCCCATCATACTCGAGCATAAACTTGAGTCCAAATGAGCAGGTCATATGTGTTATTAGACAAGACCACAGCGGGGGCTGACAGGACAAGCTTCCCAAATCTGATGACAAGTAGGAGTATGCTTCAATCGTGCAGGTTCTGTTAAGACCTGCAGTTCCAAACTCTTGGGTGTATTCCATGTTGGGGCCAGCTTAAACTTCTTAATCAGCCTTGTAGAAACAACATTCAAAGGAGACCTGGTATCAAGGATAGCCATGACCCATACTTTGTTAATGATGACCTTCACCTTGATTAATGTGCCACCAAGGTGGGAGAGAGAGCTAGGACCTCCTTGATACAGAATTGGAGGCAAGCCTTTAGCATTCTCAAGGTATTTGCCTTTAATAGATTGTAAATTAAGGACTTTCTGAGTGGATCAGATTACCGAAGCAAATGATCTGGCAGCATTACTGGCAGTATTAATAACTTCAAGACACCGCAGCACTTGCCGGAGATAAGTCCTACATGGTATCAGAGCTATATCTACTATTTAAAGGTTTAACCGACCTGGTACCCCCTCAGCTGGAGCTCCTAGGACATAATGCCCTACATCCTCACTACCTCCTTCAGATTCACCGTCATAGGGGTTATCTATGCACGTCAGTGAGTCCATAGGAAGGGGGTAGGGTCCCAGCTTCCCTTATTTCAGGGAATGTCCTTTTGGCGCTCAGTTACCCTTTGAACTGTTGGAGAGGGAATACTAACAGTAGTGACTTTGGATTTAAACTTTTGAATAGCAAGTTATGGCTTCCCTATGGGGGAGCAGGTTTGGCTCTGAACGGCCAAGGGAGATACTATGGATTTGAACGCCCTGGGAGTACATGATGTCAAGAATATTGATTAACTGGATGATAAGATATATATGTGGCGGATCGTACTTTATGAGTTGAGGTGAGAATTGAGATTAAGTGAAAGATTATGTTAATATGAAGCGAATTGATCAAAGTACTGATAGTTCAGCAAATTGAGGGAATTACATTGAAGCCTTGATGATGGGATGAAACCCCTAAAAATATAAGGAATAGAGAGTTACTATGCTGACGGGTCAAAATTGACCAAGACAATTGAAGATTAATAGCTGAACGAGAGAATGTAAGGAAGAGGTTTTGGAAGTGGAACGAAAAAGGAAGTTAGCAGAAGTAGTCTGCATTTTTATATGCAATAAAATAGTGCTGGTTGGAGCAGTAGCTCCATATTTTATATACATCATTATTATTTACCAAGGATTGGCAATCTTCACATTGTCTGTCCATTGCTCAGTGGTGTTATAATCTGTGCAACTAACTTAGCGGATTTAATCAATATCACCAAAAGTTAATAGTGGTTCTCACTACAGGGGGCCAATGGGCAACTGTAGTACCTTGGCAACTAGGGCATCATGACGAGCCCCCACTCATTATGTCAAAACTTAATAGGGTTTCCTGACTAATACTATGGGGAACAAATGATGACATCCAACAAGGAACTAGCACTATTTATGGTGATGGAACCAGGTGATGAGTAAGCCAGAATGGAACTGCAGTTAGCCCCCAACTATAACTCCTTATGCCCCATGTCCCTGATGCTCCCACCTCAATGCTGTCTGCCATGGTCTGCCAGCTAAAGCGGGCGCCTTACAAAAGTTTCCCCAAAACCTCCTCGCCATCTGATATGGCTTCCTAGGCTGATAACCTAGGGGCTATATTAGGAATTTATTTTAATTTACAGAAATCCCTTTGTTTGGCCCATTTGCAGATAAAGATGCGTGGTGGCTCCCCTTTTGGGTTGGGCACCACTAGTACTAAAAAAATGGAGCTGCAGTTAGAAGCTTGTCCCGCGTTAGAGTCAGATCAACAGGGCAGGTCCACTAACGTAACCCTCAGCAACTGCGGGGTATCATGGAATGGCTCTTGTGGGGTTACCATTTCTATGAAGAAGATGTGGGTGAACATGCCCTGAGTCTGTTTTATAGCCAATGTGACCAAGAAGCCCATTACGAATTGTATATGTATTATCTCAATGCTACCACAACAGGGTTGTCTCGCCGGCTCAGCTCCCATGGAGCTGAGGAATACCTGGTGGCATACATCAGCCTTCAATTCGCCAACTACTATTTGTGTTGGCCCAACATAACATTGAGATTAGTGATGTCATGCGCTTTGTCCAAGCGCAACAGAGTGACACTTGACTTTTACTTGAATGGCTCAACCACTCTTTCTCAGAAAACCAGGGGCGCTAGTGCAAATAGACAGTCATGTCGTGGAAATCTGCCATTGCCTGAATGAATTAGTTACACGCTTCATCATGGGTTACCTTATGTAAAAGAATAACTGTTAGAATGGCATGGGCTTTTTGGGTGAATGGGTACAGGATGTTATAACGCTGGGTAGCAACACCAAGCGCTTTATGGTGGAAATGTCTGAATGGGTGGAAGGAATTGACATGGCAGTGGCTCAGATGAGGGACTGGGTTACACTGTTAGAGTAACAGATGACTAATAACGCCTACACAGTGGCAATCAAACTTAGTCAACTTTGTGCTGAGTGAAGTAAACAGCGGACAGCTGACCATTGCCCAGATCTTTTTTGGCGACCTCAGAATACAGCTAATTGTTAAATCAGATTAATCAGTTGGAGAGTTCCAGTCAGGTGGCTCAGGGCCAAGACATTACTCTTCCATTCATTGAGATGAGGGTTACGCTGATATGCAAGTGCTCTTGGATAACCTTTGAAGGTCTAATGAAGAGTTGATGCAGAAATGAGTTTCTCTAATTAATCAAATAAACAAAATGAACTGACAAGCATGTGGCACTGAGAAAAACTCTCTTTCCACTTGGCATAACTTTCCAAGCTGAATTACATGAATTTATAAAACAAATCGAATTTGCCTGTAGTAACTTCACTCTGATGTCATTGGATTCTCCGCCGGCTGCTCCAGTGTGTGGCAGCGGCGAAACTCCCTCCACCATTTTCCGTCCAGCAAGAAAATGCGCTAGGACTGGTCCACCCAGGCATTCCAAACCTATGGGCTGATTCATTCTGCCCAAGGACCTTGACGCCCACCTTGCTTGTACCCAAGTGGTACCACACTGCCCCCTAGTGCTCCCCCGGAGCAATATGCACTACAGCCTAAGGGTCAAATATGGGAAACTATTCCCATACCATGACCAAGCCATCATTAAAATGGCATAGGTGATGACACCCACCAGCTTTATCGATTTCCACCCCTAAAAGGGGTATTTTGACCTCAGCTTCACCTGTGAAGCTGACACTGTCACTGCAGCAACTGTGCCCCTGGTATTCCAGGGCACCCCTCTCCCCACAAATTGGACTCAGCTCCCAGAGGACACCACTTTGGTGCTCCAGTTTGCTGGCCTGCCCACCCACCTCCCCCTGAAGTGCTCCACTGCGAGCTGATGGACGGTTTGGAATCCTATGGCTCCAACCCCATCTTACAATTTGTGGTCCCAAATGGGGCCACACGACTTGCTGGGCCTCAGGCATATGCCATGTTAAGCCCTGAATTTAGTAAAATTGCGGCGGCAATTCTGCTGTGCACCGTTAAACCCTCAGCACCTGACCATCCATTTTGGGCATGCGTCGAGGGTGGGCAGATGATCTGTCCATCATGTTTTGAGTTAGACCACTCAAAATGTAAGTGCCCCTACTCAAACACTTCAGAAGGATCAGATGACTCATCTGCTGACCTCCAATCCGCTGTCCACCCTGTACAATTTCAGGCATGGGGCACAATCCTACCTCCTCCACCCCCAAAGCCTGTTGCTGCAGCTACACCTGCAACTACCATTCAGCCTCCTCCTCACCCCAATGCCCTAAATAATTCCTCCAATTAAGCATCAGATTGGATCCCAGTTTGATCCCATACTTCTGAAAATGAATCGAACAAACCTCAACTGTAAACTGATTCCCCAATTCAATTCAACCAAAACCCATGGGAATTATTGGCTGAAATTAACGAATCAGGTAAGTTCATTGAAGAACTATCTCTGCAGATTAAGTGGTTCATTAATGAAGAATGGGACGCCAAATACCCCCTCAACTTTATACCCCACAGCCAAGTGCCAAATCATTTCGCAGTGATCATCAGCTTGCAGTTGAAGCAGCTGCAACACCAGATTATAATCCCCTGCGTAAAGCTGTCACTAAACCAGTAGCAATACTCAAAGGAGGAATTCCACCTCCTGTTATCCTGAAACCTTAACCCCAAAAAGTAAAATCAAGGTGAACCAGTATTACAAAAACACAAATGATGCTATCCAGACTGTGGCAAGAATATATGGAATCCAAAAGCAAAAATAACCTGAACCAACATTGCCACGTTCGTTCAACTCCCAGATGCCCAAATTAAAGCTGAAAAAGCTTTACCCGAATATCTTAGTGCCATTTACCTAGCTGGCAATTTCCATGAAATTCCAATTATCAAAGATATTGAACCACATACCGCAGATGCCCCAACGCCATTACTGATGGCCGTGACATGCACTCTACTATGAGAAAAAGAAGATGCTGCCAAAGAGGCTGCCAAAGATGAGCCCCCGACCCCCCTCCCCTTCCACCATGGAGGAATAAGCAGCTTCCGCTGCCCACCTGGTTGGTCAGTTTTCGAAGCTTTTCACTCAATCCGCTCATTAGGGCGTTTTGTCTAGACCAAATAGTTACGTTTTTTAGTAGTATATTTTTAGTTTCGGTACTGTGCATCCCCTGGTTAGCTTGCCTTGAATAAATAAAGCATGTGACACTGGATTACAGAACGCAAGAATGCAGGACACATTTGAGGATTCCTCTTATGACTTCAAGAAATGGAGTGGAAACTGAACACAGAGCGACAATTTTGCCACAAATTACAGAAGGAATTTAAAGAGCTTAGGCAGGGGGTGAGAGATGGGCGGTGTTGGTGCTATTTTTTCAAAGCGTAACAGATAACAGACAAACTTTTCGCTGAACAGACTGGAGAGGGAGGTAAGGGTGCAGTTAGCAGCAATTCCAGTGAGGAATACTAAAGGTCATCCAGCAAATACCCACGGGGGTCATGACAGTCCCACCCCACAATCCAACCTCTTCCTGGTCAACTATAGCGGATTTGCATCCATCATCATGACCATATTCTTGCCCTCAAGGAGATGTTCCCGTTGGCTGATCTGAACCTATCCAATTTGTTCCCCAAGCCCAAAGCATGGAGATAAGAGATTTTGTATGGATCAAGAAGTTGCCACATTTCAGTTAGGATGTGAAAATTCACAGATATTTCAAACAATTTAAATAGCCATGGAAGGAGCATCAAATCGGCGGAAAGCTAAACTGTTGTTATCTTCTGGATGTTGAGAGTGCTGACCAGGTCACATGTTATCTTAAGAATAGTGCTGTAACGTATCAAAAGGTGAAGGAGACTGTGCTCCATCTGTTCAGGGGTGTGGCGAAGATGATGCAGCGCAAGGCTGACTTTCTGAAAATACAGTTGAAAAAGAACAATTTTCTGGTGGAGTTCACGTAGCAGTTCGCAGCTGAAGCTTATATATTAGTAGGAGCAAGTATCTTAACCAACGAGAATTTGGGCATAGTGGTGATGGCGGCGGTTAAGCCATAATGAGAGCTGTATAAAGCTATGACCCATATTCTTCAAGAAGATGCTGAGGCTTTACAAATTAATAACTCTTTATGCTGTCTCTCTGTCACATTTAGTGCTCCCAACGTGGACTGGAAAGCCCCTGTGATTGCCACTGCATCCTCATTGGGAAATGGACCACAACGAAAAAAGTTGTATTCTTGTGGGCAATACTCGCCCGCTTAACATGTCAGCGAGTCCTTTCCTCCTCCTTACGCACAGCCAGCTTGTCCCCAGCCAAATTACAATTCATTGATAACTTCTGACTTGGACCTTTGGGCGTGATCCATAGGTGGGAGCCATTTATGAATGCATGAGTCTTTTGCAGAAAAAAGGCCACTATGTGGCTAACTGCCTCAGCAACCTGCATGTTCATGCAGTACCAACTGTCATTATCGAACAGGGAAAAGCTCAAGTGGAGTAGAGTTGGGACGCTCTACCTCCGCTGATCCAAGTTTTTTCCCTGACAATTCCCACGAGTCACGTTACATTGGTCCTGATACTCAGCCCAACAACTTATTAATCAACAACTTCCCCACGATATCTCAGCCTCAGTCCAAGAGAGTGAATGTAACCCTACAGACTCAGAATTCTGCTGAGAATGTGCAAAAGACGTATGCCTGGCAAATACTTGAGCAAAACTACACAAGTGATGTTGGACCCTCGACAGATGTTGCCTCCCTAGTGGGGGTAAATGTTGCAATTCCAGTAGATAAGATTTCTCAGGAGTATTCTCATGTCAGCGCTGGTATTATCACTTTACTTGGTAACAAAAAGCCCTTGGATGTTAATTTAATAAACACCAACGGTTCTTCTTATTTGGAGTACCCTTCTGTGATATTTTTGTTCAGAACACAAAAATCTGAGATATTATAGATACTGGTGCTCCAGTCAATATAATTTCCACCAAGCTCGTGGCTAAGCTTCTGCTGAAGCCTGATGTGGAACACATTGTAGTGTATGGGACCGCAGGGGCTCAGAGAACTGTGTTAGAGGGCGCTTACAGCGCATTGCCTTTGAGGTTTGGGTCAGTTGGGGCATCCTCTCAGCTGTGGTTCTGCCTAATAGTAACTATGACATGTTGATTGCTGCTGCGTTCATGCGGCAATTTGGGGCAGTGGTCAATATGGCGGAAGAAACAATTAGTATCCTGGGACAACAGATCCCCATTTACTTTACCTCCAGAGGAGTCCCAAAGGGCCCAATCCGCTCCAGTCAGATCAATCTGGCATATAGCAATGGGGTGATTCATGTTTGATATTGGCAAATGAAGCGGAGGACCAGAGCCCTCTCTAACCAGACCTACAAGAACAACGGTATTCTACTATGGCTGCGAGCGCTTTAATCATACCTTTTGGGCATCAGGTCATATTAGGGATGAAGCTTGAAATAGACATCCCAGAAGGGTTATGCAATAAGATTATGGGGCCCTACCAGCAATCCTGGCTTGAACCCCATGTGGCTCCTGGGTTAATGTTACCAGGGCACGGGGAAGTGAAAGTATTAATAGTGAACCTACAGAAGGAGTCTATGGCGGTCCAAAGGCACCAAGTGGTGGCTTATTTACACTTGACCTTTTTGAAGAGGTTCATTGTATTCACGATTTTGGGTCTTGGGAGGACCTTGGCCTACCAGTAAAAACCCCATTTGGCGTAATGACAGTGGTTCCATGGGAGCTCTGACTGGGCTGTCAGAGGAACAGAAGGATAGGGTGATGACCCTGTTTGAAAAATACCAAGGAATTTTGCATTTACAACCACGATTTGGGATGTGCATGGGGGGTTGTGCATCGAGTGGATACAGGAATCACACCTCATTCGCTCACATCTTATTTGGCGCTCAGAAGTGCAGAAGAAGGTGTTTCTGATGAGGTAGAACAACTAATAAAACAGGGGATGTTAGAGCCATCCAAGAGTCCATGGGCATCACTGGTGCTAAATGTTAAAATAAAAATTTGGCATCAAAGAGTAGTCATTGGCTACTGGAAGCTAAATAGCGTCATGAAGAAAATTTCCTATCCCCTCATGCGGATTGATGATGCTTTAGATCGACTGAGAGGGGCTAGTAATTTTTCTTCCATGGATTTGATATTGAGGTACTGGAAGATTGAGTTGCCAGCTGCGGAATAAGAGAAATGCACCATAATCACCTCAAAGGGGTTGTTCCAACCCACGTGTATGTCCCAATGGTTATGTAATGCCCTGGATATGTTCCATAAGCTATGGAAACAATATTAAATGACTTGAGGCTGTCCTGTGTTTTAGTCTACCTTGACGATATCAATGTGTTCACTTTGTGTTCATGGAACATCTGGACCATTTGGAACAAGTGTTCCGCCGTCTTTCTTATGCTAACATCAAGATCAAGCCTCAGAAGTGTCAATTTATTAAGGAACAATTGGAATACCTTGGGTTCGTGGTAGACTCAGAATAGCTTAAACCTAAGCCAGCAAAGGTGAAAGCTATACATAAGATGACTTGGCCAGGCAATAAGCGAGATATCCAAGTGTTTTTGGGGATGTTCAGCTGCTACTAGCGGTTCATTACTAACTTCATTGTATTGGGAAACCTCTTTTTGAGTTATTGAAGAAGAACGCCACTTTTGAATGGACTGAACAATGTCAACACGCTTTTGATGTCTTGTGGACCGTGTTAGCAAGCGTTCTAGTTTTGCAATATCCTAATTTTGAGAAGGAATTCATAGTGCAAACGGAAGCACCACTTTCTGCTGTAGGGGCAGTATTATCTCAGAAGGATAATGATGGTGTAGAGCACCCTGTCATGTTTTGTAGCTTTAGCTTAAACTGTCATGAATGTAATTACAATGTGACTGAGTGGGAGTGCTTAGTGGTGACATACGCGTATAAACAGTTCTGAGTATATCTCCATGGTTTGAAATTCCAAGTGGTAAAGGATCATGCATCCTTGCATTAGCTGAAGAATCTTTGTGAACCTGAAGGATGGCTCTGCAAAGGGAATTAGCTCCAAGTATATGACTTTTAGATAGTACACTGGCTGAGGGAAAACATCAGAATGCAGACTGTCTCTTGCAGTTACCAACTGTCGCCATTACAGTGGATTTGGCTGACAACATTTATGAGAAGATGGTTGTGGCCAAATAACATGATGAACTGCCACACATGATCAGGGCACTAGATGGGATTAGACAAGATACCGTCTTGCTCAATGGGGAACTATATAAGAAGATTGAAGAGGCGACACTGAGTTTCACAAAGCCCTTTGCTAGGCCAGCAATAATTGTGGATGCCCATAATGCAGTAGGTCATTGAGGTTTGCAAAAAATGTTGGAGTTCTTGTGACCCACTACTGTTGGGAGAGCATGTATTATGTTGTACTTGAGACGGTTGCTTGTTGTCATCAGTGCCAAGTGGAGAAACCTTTCCACAAGAAGACCACCTACCAGCTGGTTAAGCCCTGCTTTGCATGGCATGTTGTTTCCCTTGACGTAGTGGGGCCTCTACCAACTGGCGCGAACCAATCCAAGTATATACTAGTAGCTTGATCACTTGACAATATGGGTGGAAGCAAGAGCGATCTATGACTTAGGGCTGTCACCACCGCCAAGTTTATCATGGAGTGTGTCATACAGCAACATGGCTGAACGCAATTTATCCTCACGGACAATGGCACCAATTTCACATCACATGTCCTGCCCAAGTTGAACGAACTAATGGCAATCTGCAGGGTCTTAACTGCACCCTATCACACTGAATCTAATGGAATGGCGGAACGGATTAATATAACATTGATAAACATTCTCCTCAAGCTTTTAAAGGATCAGCTTTCTGAGTGGAGTACTCTCCTGTTCACCACTGTCTTTTTTATAATATAGGATACCACTTGTTGACAGGCAAGAGTTCTTTCCAATTGATTTATGATAAACATCCAGCTTTGCCCTCTCTGCTTTATTCCTGTGTGGAGGATACTGTAGGAGTAGAACCGCAGCGTTATTTGGCCAACTCAAAGAACAAACTGTTCTTCTACAAATGAAAGCTTATTCTAACAGATTAGCTAAGAAGATCCATGATCAGGAGGCTGATCAAAGTTTATGTAGAGGACTCCCAGAATTCGCTGTAGGAGATCATGTTTTGTTCCACAACCAACATGGATTTGGAAGGAAGAACAAGCTCGCTAACATCTGGACCAGACCATTTGAAATAATTGAGAAGACTGGTAGTGATGCCTACACCATTAAGAAATCTGCAGGTGGTCAGATTATGAACTGAGTTCATGCGAAGCTCCTTCAGGCATACAAGCAATAGGAGCTTATCATCCAGTCAAGGGGGATAATGTTGAGAGATTGATATTACTGGACAATAAGCCATAATTTGGAAGATCATACTTTAGAGTTGAGGTGAGCCTCAAAGGTGAGCAGAAGATTATGTCAGTGTGAAGTGAATCAATTGAAGTACTGATAGTTTGGTGAATTGAGGGATTTCAATGAAGCCTCAATGATGGGATGAAACCCTAAAATCGTAGGAAATAGAGAGTTACTAAGATGATGGGTTGAAATTGACTGAGATGATTGAAGATTAATAGCTGAATGAGAGAATGGAAGGGAGAGGGTTTGGAAGTAAAATGAGGAAGGAAGTTAGCAAAAGTAGTCTGCATTTTTATATACAATAAGATAGTGTCAGTTGGAATGATAGCTCCATATTATATATACATCATTATTATATATTAAGGATGAGCAATCTTCACATTATCCATCCCTTGCTCAGTGGTGTTAAAATCTGTGCACCTAGCTTAGTGGATTAATAAATACCACCAAAAGTTAACACATGACAATTTAACCAGCTTGGGAGGCCGCTTTAGAGGAAGAGGGAGCGTGGCAGAGTTCAAACTGATTGTACAAAATAAACGTTTGGTGCAAGTGAAGGAGAGCAGAATTGTCAAGTCACTACTAGTATACGCTGGCTATCCACACTTTGATGGACAATTGGTTTGAGCTGCACTGTGGGAGCAGGTTTCCAGAGGGAGACAGCCATAGAGGAGGCTAAAGGGGTCAGGGAGGACTCCTAATGGGATCCTTGGTGCAATTTCAGGCTCATAGAACTTGGCCACTGCTAGCATAACCTCCTTGATATTACGTATATTCCTGTAAGATTTTTAATGAAGGTATTTCATTGCTAAAGAGGGGTGGGCCCCTAATCTAGTCAAAATAGCAGCAATAGCATCGTCAAGAGGTAACATCTTTGCAAGGAGGATTTGTTGGGCTGCACTATAAAATTGGTAAACAAGCAGAAGATTTATTTTTGCCAGAAAATTTACCAGATGGATTCCTCCAATGATTAATCAAGACTTGGGATGAAATAGGCAATCCTAGCAGAATGGCTTATTGGCTGGATTTCGTGGATATTAGGTAATTGCTTGGTGGTTGCTCCCTAATATGGGATGAGCCAAATCCAGTATTCTACCAATATTGGAAGATAGGTTGAGTGAGGTCGATTGGTGACCCCAAAGTAGTATAAGGATCATCAGCAACTAATAGATGAGGATGATTAAATTGGTTGAATTAGTATATGTTGGCGAAACCTGAAGATCTCAAGTTCAAGGCGGCCAAGGATATCTCTAGCGCCTTATATATATTAAATCAACGAGCGCCTGAATAATGAAATTCCCTGAATAATTGAAAAGGTGAGTAAAAACGTTTAGTCAGTGAAAAGCTGAGTTATTCCAAGTTACCCAAGTGACCAAAGCTGTTTCCAGTGAATTATTACTAAGTTGAACTCACATTTGATATTTATATTATAATTTATACAGCTCACCAGCGACTGAATGCTGAGGATGAGCCAAAACTAATATCTGGTCATTGGGAAGCATGGGACAAGAGGGTTGATGCTAAGAAGAGAGTAAGCGCAGTGGGAATAAGTAAGAGTAGTTTTCTGGAAGAACCAGTGATGAGTCAATAGGTTGGTAATGGGCACAGTAGCTCTTTTGTAATTATAAATAACTGGTGCTTCCCTTTTAATAAAAATCTCCTTTTACCTATTCTCCCTTTTAATTTAAGTTTTTTTTATTCTTGTTGGTTGAAGTTTAAGCTGGGGGATCCTCACATGGTGAGGGTGACACACCAAGGGGTCAGCTGGCGCTGCTGGACCTGTTGCCTAAGGTGAAATGGCAAGGGCCGACCAGTCTTCATACTGGTTGGCCTACCAACCAGCAGGAGATCACCGTTGCTGGAAAAACGATTTTCTGACAGTGATGCTCACTACAGGTGGTTCTTCTGGTTGGTGCCAGAGTAACTGCAGATTGGTGAGAATTCCAATGTTTGTTGGTGGCAGGGAGGGGAAAGCCCTAACGCCCACCCCACATGATGATGCTGAAAAGTAGTAGGAATACCATCTGGTAAATGGGGGAAACGTAAAATTAACCAGATGGATTCCTCCAATAATTAATTGTGATTTGGGATAGAATAGGCCAATACCAGTGGAATGGCTTATTGACTGAATTTTGTGGATATTAGGTGATTGCTTTGTGGTTGCTCCCCAACAAGGGTTGAGCTGAATCCAGTACTCTATTGAGATGGGAGATAGGTTTGAGTGGGGCCAATTGGTGGCCCCAAATTAATACAAGGATCACCAGCGACTGATAGTTGAGGATGATACAATTGGTTAAATTAGTATAGGTCAGTGGAACTTGACAAATCCAAGTTTGATGTGGCCAAGGTTATTTCTGGCGCCTTATATATATATATTAAATCAATGAGCGCCTGAGTAAGGTGCTACCCCAAATAATTGACAAGAAAATTCAAAACGTGTTGCCAGTTAGAAGCTGAGTTATTCCAAGTTAACCAAGAGACCAAGCTGTTTCTAGCATTATTATTAAGTTGAATTCGCATTCAATATTTACCTATATTTAACTTATATGGCTCACCAGCAACTGAATGCTGAGGATGAGTCATAACTAATATTTGTTATAAGGAAGTATGAGGTGAGAGGATTAATTCCAGGAAGAGAGTAAGCACATTGGGAAGAAGAGAGAGTGGTTGGATGGAAGAACCAGAGATGAGCTGATAGGTTGGCAATAGGTACAGTAGTCATTTTGTAAGTATAGATACCTGGCGCTTCCCTTTCAATAAAGTACTCCCTTTGCCTATTCTCCCTTTTAATTTAAGTTTATGTTTATTTTTGTTGTTTGGGGTTTAGGCTGAGGGATTCCCAAATGGCGCGAGTGACATGCCAAGGGTCATCTGGCGCTGCTGGCCCCATTGCCTAAGGCGAAACAGCAAGGGATGACAACTCTTCATACTGGTTGGCCTGCCAACCAGCTGAGCCCACTGTTGCCATAAAAGCGATTTTCTAAGAATTTTCTTCTTACATGTTAAGGCACATGAAAGCCTGTTTCCTCCTACATAAACTCTGTGTTGAGCCAAATGATTCAATAAGGACTTCCTTAACCTCCCTCTAAGTGCTGAGGGTGGCTATATTTGGAACAATTATCGCTTGGGCCAAACAATTTAAACAAGGGAGGGTGGATTTAATTTTTTGACAGTTGGTGGTGCCTTTCATAAACAAATCATAAACAAAGAGGAATGAGGCAATGATACCTTCTCCTGAGGTAAACTTTTCTCAGAAGGGGGTTTTACTAAGCAGGAGCAGTCTCATTGGAGGCTTGGGTGAGAGCGCAGTTTTAGTATTTTAAGCCAAGATAAAGCATGGGCTAAATGCATTTTAAAGCAGCTATCCTTGGTTCAGTTTCAGTGGAGATAGTGATAGGGTTGCTCACCCTAACATCCTCCATTTTATTTCAAAGACTGTGGTGTACAGGGCCCTTGTAGTGAGTGCCACTTGTTGGAATCTTGGCTGATTTTAGCTCACCTATGCTTTTAGCACAGGATTCTAACAATTCAGCAGTAGCAGATATCTCAGAACTGTCATCTGCTGTTACAGAAGTTTAGGGGATATAAAAAACACTACTTAATTTAAAGTAAGTTAGGAAAATGGTAAAATTAATAAGAGGTGGCTTTTATAGGATTTTTTTATGTGAGACCTAGGGGTAAAAAGCAAATCACTAAAGTAATTTCAATACCTTTTATTTAAAGTAAGTTGGAGCTAAAATTGAAAGGGGCAACAAAATTTAGAATAAATGAGGGGCTTCCCAATTTGGCTAAATGATAGTTTAGCCTATCTTTGCTCTGGACACCTGTATCATGTTAAAAAAGCTTAGATTTTAGGTGTGAGTTTGACTCCTGGAATGACATAATCATGGAGGAGCATTTTTAGTATAATCCCGCTAATCAGCCATCTAACAATGGTTAGTAGTTCTGCCAATTAACACAGCTTCTAATTGTTGATTGGTGGGTAAAGTATTTTCTTCCCCTGAACCCCCTTCGGATCTATAAAAAGGGGTGATCTCCACTTAGGAGTTTGGAACCAAAAAGTAGACAGGATGGGGAGGAACCTCAGGATGACTCCACTGATTCCATTGCAGGTTTGGTATAACCCTACTACTTACAAGAAGGCTATTTGGCTAAGGAGTTGGGGTAGAAGTATTACCCCAAATTTGAGGGATTCCACCGAGAGTCAATATGGGTATTTTGTGAAAGACTAGAGGTGTTCACACCCAAAATACTCTTTACCCCATCTCAAACATGTAAATGTCTGCAAGCCTAGTTACTATCATCTAAAGATTTAAACTATCAATATATTTTAATCTTTTTAGTAGTTTGTCTGAGTTTCCATATATAATAAGGATGAGTGCATATAATTATGGCAGTCATCTATTTTGTAATTCTTAAAGTTTTCAGTTTTTGATATAATTTTATATGAAATAGCCTTGGAAATGCACCTTTCAAATTTTTCCAGAAATCTTTATGCAAAAGTCAATAAATTTGCATTTTCATGCAACACAATGTTGGAAGATATACAAGGGTTTTAGGCTATTAGTACAATTACCCTTTGTAGGATAAACATTTGTAATTGGTAGATTTCTCAGTAAGTATTTTATATATTTTTTAAATATTATTACTAAGCTTTTATTTTTATTTAACCGAGGCAAGCCAACCAGGGGACAGGCATTACCGAAAGAAAGAGATGACATGAAACCTGAACAGGGTCAACTCCGTCGAAGAAAGTTTTTCCACCTCCGGATCAGGACTCATTTTTCTGGTTACGTCATGGTTAAGGTTTTCGTATTATTAGACCTACTAACCGCCAATAGCTTCCTTTGGCTGGCACCCTGATCGATGTGCGAAGGGCGGGAATCAAACCCGCAACCTTCAGGTTGGTAGCCGTACGCCCTACCGACTCGCCTTCCACCCCCACTAAGCTTTTATTTTTAGATTTTTAATAAACTCACCATTCACTAGTCATTTCAGTATTTTATAAACCGTTTCCCGTATATGTTTAAACATTTTTAAAACTCTGCAATAATATTAATTTTAACATTTTATTCAGTGAATTTTATTTATTACTGGAGCTAAGATTGAAATTTTTGTACAGTGCATAGTAGTAGCCACCCATTAGTGATTATTGATACTGAGTCTTCAAAGTTATAAGTATAAAAAGTTTATCTTACCTATATTTGTTAATTCTTTTGCAGAGATTAAAGTAAGTCCATCTTACCATCTTATGTTTTCTAACGTTAATGTTATTTTCTACTATTTTTTGATCTCAAATGAATCTTTACACTGTAAATTCAATATATTGTAAATGTTAATTATATCTACTTTCATCAAGAAAATACACCATAGAGTAAACGCAGGTTCAATCCTAATTGCATATCCTACAACAGTTACTGCCAGTATTTCTTTATACTATTTTATATCATGCGTCTAATTGCATAAATTTGCTTTCATAATTTTGTCTTCAGGACCTTTGCTTGTTTTAAAGTGCCAAGATTCTTCTAATCCAGTGGTTAATTTCATCTTCGGTGGAACAAATACTGATTTCTCTAGTAGCTAAAACTGTTAAGTTGATAACTTTATTATAATTACAATAAATTATACTACTTAGAATATTTTTAATAGGTTTTTATATTGTGGTTGTCTGCTACTATAACCAAATAATTGTCTGAAAAGACGATTTCAGGTACCAAATATTGGCTTACTATACCAGTACCTTTTAAGTGCTTGTCAACATTTCTTAAGAGGATAATGTACAATTTGTAGAGTAGAAGTGATATTCCTTTTACTGAATACTCTTTGGGTTCTAATTGTGGGTGTGGGGCTTTATATGAGAACCTTTAGCTTAATGCATGTGTATTTGCTACTATCTATATAATAATGGAAGGATCTAACTTCTATAGAACTAAAGTTTTCTCAAGGGAGTCTCAAAAACGCGGTTACTTGGCTTCTTAACTCTAAGAGTAGGTTTTCTCTTTAGTCTGCAGGTCTCTTGCTATTTTTTGGTGGAGTGCATTTTTAGTTGATCTTTCCTCAACTAATTTAAACTGTTGAGAAAATACCATGCTTATAAAAGTACACCTACTATATGGCTTGTGAATTATTAGTATCTTTGCATTTGTGATGATCAATATAGTTGAATGCCAACTTTACATTACAGAAAATTAACTCTCTTAAGATTAATTGCTACACCACACTTGAAAGGGCTACCTTTATATAAGACAGTAAATAAAATGTCATTGATGCAGTAGCCGCCTCTGTCAACACCCTCCTCTATTAATCACTTCATGTGGTAATGGAGCCACTTTACAAGAAAAATCCTTTCCCTAATTTCCTCATGATTTCCCTGAAAAAGAAAAGTTTCAATATATAGATCCCACATTTGCCGCAGGCCATATATGCATTAATGCATCAAGAACTTCACTTTTTGACCTCAACTACCCCAAACTCACCAGTGCAGTGAGTCATTTACTTATGTGCCCAAACTTATTACCTTTGCTGAGAACCATCTTGCACAATACAGCAAAGCAATGCACACTGCAGGCCTTATCAATGAGGACAACCCTCACCTATTTCACCTTATGACCCAAACCGCTGATTCTTTTACCACCATTTTGTCCCCCTTTGCCTACCATCAGAAGTAACTGGTGCTGGATAAAAATTACCCTGACCCATCCTCCCCTTCTAATATGGACACTAAATATCAATGACAAGGCATCATGTTAAGAATTTTTTACTTGGATTTAATTTGGCACCTGCAAATAGAAATCTAAGGATGCTACCCCTACTTGGGTTAGGCCTCACAAGTACTAAAAAGATCAATTGCTACAAGGCTTTACCCCTCTTAGAAATAGCATAACATCTTCCAGAAATTAGTTCATAGCTTTTATCATATGCTGAACAGTATTTTTAAGTTTATTTGTAGAATTTATAAGAAGTATCTTTTTGCCCTTAATATTGAAGTTTAGGAAAGGCTTTGAATGATCCAATTTATTTGAGGTACGCTGACCAGGGGATGGACAGTACCAAATCACAACACTCAAAATGACAAAAAAACTACTAACCAGGTGGGAAGCAGAATCCACTAACCCACCATGGCAGAGAGTGAGGAGGGGTCAGGGGGTTGGTTTTCAGAAAGACCCGCCTCAATCAAGAGATGTTGGTTACAGTACCAGATCAGAGCAGAGAGCCAGGGCGTTGGGGCATCCGCATAGTGGGGGTAAAGGTCAGCATAATAGGAGTCTTCCACTTCCTCATCAAGATAATGATGGGAAAGTGTTTCAACAAAAGCTGCGAGGAGAACTTCAGCTTCTTTGCGGGCTTCAGGGAGTTGGGTGAAAAGGGAGATACTGTGGTAGGTGATTTTGGCTGAGGGGTTGAATGAAGCAAGTGTTGCGACATTCATAACAGCAACTTCAGCATCATCAAATAGTTTTGAGATGTCACTGCAGGGAGATTCAGGGAAGTCGGGGGGGGGGGGGAAGAAGAGGGTGGGCAGGCCATGCTGGAGCTGAGCCACTGACTGGGCCACTGTGGTGCATAGTTTCAGGCACTGAGGAGAGGCCACTGCAGCTAAGGCGAGCTGGTGGTCACTTTGGAAGGGGGCTGTATTGAACAGAGGAGCAAAATGGTGAGGGGTAGGGGTTTCATCAAA
Source organism: Massospora cicadina (assembly GCA_022478985.1). Taxonomy (NCBI): domain Eukaryota; kingdom Fungi; phylum Entomophthoromycota; class Entomophthoromycetes; order Entomophthorales; family Entomophthoraceae; genus Massospora; species Massospora cicadina. The sequence goes on from JAKSZP010017176.1 coordinate 23,608, forward strand.
GTTGAGAAGGAAAAATTCTGCCTGACCATAATCGCCTTGGCAGAGAGGTTGACCTGTATATTTACTAATGAGGACATTACCTGATTCGTCAGTCTCAGCCAATAGATCCCATGGATTTTGGTTCACTGGAATAGTGGCGTTCAAATTTGGGTGGGTGGGATTGGGCGAATGGGTGGCTGCTTGGGTGCCAATGGTGGTCCAAGCATTACTCTGATTGGCTGGGGTAGATTTAGATGGGAGAGTGAGGCTGGAGGTTTTGGGGGGGCTGATTTTCCATGTGGGCCCACTGAACGAGATTGGAGGGTGGGAGGGGGCAGCAAAGTGCCCCATACTGAACCTCCAGAGGGGGGCTCAGAAGCCGCAGCAGCGGACTTGGCCTGAGGGCACACTTTTTTTGCATGGTCAAGGCCAAAGAAGAGGGAACAATTCTGCCTACCATTATCGACCTGAGCCCAAAAGAAATGATCAGGCGCTGCAGCCACACTAGCACAGGGTGGGATTTGTTGGGCTATGGTAGGGTGGTGTGGTATGATGGTGGCTGTTGTATGAGGAGCAGCAAGGCAATCCACACCAGATGGAATAGCAAAAATGAGGTTGGGCTGAGTGCCATAAGCCATGAGCCCCGCGACCAACTGGTCATACAAAACCTGGGGTGGAAGATGGGATGGGAGATTTGCAAAGGATACCACCAGCGTGGTGTCTGAAGGGAGGCAGGCTTTGAATAATCCAATAAGCTTATAAAACTTGTAGGTTAAACTTATGTAGCCTATAGAAGAATCAGTGCTTCTCTATACCATGTATATGTTTATCTTTTTATTTAACCAAGGCAAGCTGACCAGGGGACAGGCATTACCAAAAGAAAGAAATGACATGAAACCTGAACAGGGTCAACTCCATCAAAGAAAGTTTTTCCACCTCCAGATCAGGACTCAAATTTTTCTGGTTACATCATGGGTAAGGTTTTTGTGTTATTAGACCTACTAACCGCCAATAGCTTCCTTTGGCTGGCACCCTGATTGATGTGCAAAGGGTGGGAATTGAACCCGAAACCTTCAGGTTGGTAGCCGTACGCCCTTACCAACTCGCCTTCCACCCCTATGTATATGTTTATCTTCATCATTTCAATCTTTAAAATACAAGGTAGTACAACTTTAGCAAAATACTTTTTGAACTGATTGACATCTACACAGTTTTCCTATTTTTAATCTATTATATATGTAATTACTTTGGTTTTTTAACTAAAAATAAATTCTATTCAACTTCTACATTTTAGAAGTCCATGTGGATGGTGCTTAGTTTTCATATGGGTTTTGACAAGCTTCTATATTATAAATGTTATTAGCAGCGCATCACATTTTTGAATATGTTGATAAAGCCTCAATTAAGGGCTTTAACATATACATTAAGATGCTTCAAGACCTCTTGATCAAATTTAGTCAATGCTGCTTTATAAGCTATTTATAAAATCTATTACTTATACTATATTCTAAGGGCATTATAATCTCTCAAATGAGCCTAAAATTCTGAGGTTTCTGATACATCTTTGTAAAAGATTACATCTCCTTATCTCAAAACTGATGGAGAGAAGGTGTGACTATAAAAAGTGCTATTATAGTGATTTTTATTTTTACCAAAATGTTATACAGATAGGACATAATTGCGATATGGGAGGACATTAGACAAATAAACATGTCTGGAAGTTGAATACTACTCATTGATGCTTTTTTAGCTAAGCTTAAAGAGAGTTTGCTATAAATTTTATATCACTGTTAAATATTAGGCTATCTAAAAGTATTTGTGTATATACCTAATATAACTTGACAGAGGCGCCTTTAGGAAAAAGTTCTGATTAATACCAATTATTATATTTAGCTTGTGTTTAAAATCAAAAATGCGTTAATTGTTAGTGTTATATTACTTGCTCTGCTATAAGATTTTGTTAATCATCTTGTGATATGCCATTTATGAATTACATGGTGAAACGTAGGCCTTACTACTCAATGTCCACTAGTAGAACTTTAATTCTTCTTATTTAACAGATTTTGTTAAATAATTAATACAGCTGTTTTTGAAGTTCAAAATAGAAAATTTAGTAGGTACAAAGTTAGAGAAGATTCCTTTACATTACCAATATACACCATGATGTAATATTTCCTCAAATGATGCAATAACTAGATGGTCAAGGCGCTGCCAGACCGCCACATTGTCAAAGTATTCCCCAGTGGGAATGCTAGGACACAACAGGGCGATCCCAATGGCCTAGATGGTCAGAAATTGGTGGGCCTAGACTTTCAAAGCTCTATTTTTGAAATGATCCAGAGACAGGAGATTTGCCAGGACATCTGAAGTCAAGTCATTGTAAAAATTAATAAATTAATTAAAAATTTTAAAAAGGTTGCTGTATGGCTTTAAGTACCTGACTTGAATTTTAGAACATGCCTGAAAGGGTCTGTTGAAATTCTAGAAGCCTTAGAGAATGCTGATCAGGTGAATGAACCACACAAGGTATTTGACAACCAAGCCTCAAAACGGTAAAAATAGCACCCAACAAACATCATTTTTTAACTTTGTCTTCTAGTCCATTACATAGAATTATAAAACTCAAATATCATTTGTTTAAAACTCTTTTTATTGGGATGCACAACCACTGGCTAATGGGTTACACATTGGACTTGACAAGGCCATCAAAGCCTAGTACACCATCTATGGTGGATAATTAGAGTTGCTGCTAACTAGCATCGCACTTACCATCTGTTGCAAATTTTACATCCTCTACATCAGAAACTCCATTAGTGTGTCAGGCCAATTAGTATGGCGACTGCTGTCCCTTGCTGTTTCTCCTCATAGGCTAACTTTAAATACAGGTCCACAAGAAACCACTAACCTACCAGACCAACAATTTCATCTTGGCACAATTAACCTCTGGGAGGCACATAGCTAGCCCTACACCTCTTTGGGTAATTCTTGGCTCTGTCATATCATTACCTCAGGGTTAATCCCCATCAGTACCTCATTGTTGGTGGAAAGTTGTCCAAGTTCCCGTGGGGATTCCCTGTAGCCCCAGGTATTAGGTTAATAGCACTGACCATCCCTAAGTGCATTTACCCAGCACCTCACCTCGAGGATCTTCAGCATAATTTCACCGCTGGCTACCCTCTGGCTACAAAAAACAATAAAAGATTAGGGTAGAAAAAGATCTTTATTAAGAGGAAATTTAAGGTAATTATACTTAGAATTATTGGCAACCTAATGCCAGCCTATTAAAAGTAATTGGCATTTATCACTGGCAAACCAACCCTATCCTCAGCGTTCCACTGGCAACAATTACCTTGAAATTTATTCCAAACAAATGCCAGATATTATTTTGATCATCCTCAGCATCAGTTGCTGGTTAAGTTTTAAATAAACTATTAATCCTCAAATATCTTCAGCATCAGTTGTCAGTATTCATAATCATATGTGGCAGAATCATCATTACTCACCCATATGAGAACCCTTGATACTCAAAGATGGCAATATGATTATCCTCGGCTTAAGTCTCCAAAAAATCTTAAATGGATGCCTGATTGGGTCATCTTTGGCGTCAATCGCCAGTGCTCCTGAAACCCAATGATAAATTAGTGAACTGCCATATTCTAGATTAACAATCCTATTGATATCCTTGGCTTCAGTCACTGGTGTCAGATACTAGTAACATTAGATCTATTGAGATTATCCCTAACACTCCAAGATAACTCACCCCAGCCAAATACAGAGAACAAACTGGTAACTTTATTATTAATAATATCAAACTAGGCAATTAATCACCAATCACCCACAACTAATCAAACCCCCTAATTTAGAAATTTTGGGAGGAATTAATCTGGTTAAAATACCAACTCCATCTAACTAAGCTTCCTTTCCAGATTTAACTCAAGACAACAGATTAAGGATATCTTCTCTGGCTCAATGTCATACTTATGGGCAATAACTTGGGCTCTTTTTCTTAATTGATTTATAGGCTATCTGTAGATAACTCATCTTTTACATTAAAGTAATTCTTTAGTCTAATTTCCCTGGCCCAGGACGTTTTAGAGAGAACTCTGCAGGTAATCTCAGTCTACTTAATATAATCATACTACTACTCTCCTATATGTTATCTTCTTATTCATGTTCTTTCTTAGAGAATCTAAAAGGCTTTATAAAAAATTATGAGCAAGTAACAGTCCTCACTCACAAGCTTACCCTTGATACAATTCATTTTAATACCTCTTATTGAGTCTTGAGTGTGATACACTAAAACTTTGCCTGCATGAGACTACAGTCCTATCTAGCCATAACAGCTAGAGTAACCACCGCAGCAACGCTTCAGATCGCTAAGCGGATATCACCTTGCAACAGAAGCTGTCCATATGGCTTATAGAACTCCTAGAAACCTAAGCAAGGCTCCAAGTCTTGCTCAATGCATCCAACTTGTGGATCAAGCGGCCACGCCTAATGACTTTCAAGATGCCGCATAGTCCACCCTGCTATCACTTTCTCAAGGAGGTATGTTTGACATTGAATACACCAAAGTTTTCCACCCACTTGCCAAAGTGGCAAAGGTCACCTCATCCCATCTTGCTTAATGTTTTGTCAGAATTTACACCCCGACATCTTATCACCCATAGCGGCCACCCATCTGGGTCCACTTTAGAGGATGAGATTGCCATTGACTTGCATGTTAAAGTCAACTGGTCCTGTCTAAACAAAGATTTATGTATTATCTATGAACGGAAGATTCTAAAGGTGCTGCGTTGAGTTAAAGAAAAGCCACTGCTCCGCCCAGATACGTGGAACCAGCACCAGCTGTCCCTGCCTCAATACACCCCTCCATGCACCTCTTAGAGGAGAAATATATCTGCCTATAAGCTTAGTCACTCTTGCTTGCAATGTTGCCATAAATAAATACATCTCATCTTACTTGTTTGTACCTTCACACTAAGTTATCAGGCAAATAGAAAGAGGAGCGTCAAAGAAAAACATTGCTCTGATAAACATGGAACTGGAGAGCAACTACCCATATGTGGGGTTATCCACATGGTTAAGACTGGAGATGCATTAAAAGGGAGCATTATTCTCACAATCCTTTAAAATCATCAGAGTGTGGGGAAGTCCAATCTCAGGTTCAACTTTGCCAGGGTCCCTGCTGGTTCTGATAATTATTCAGTGCAATATAAAACTTACCTCATCACAACAATCCTGGCATGCATTGGTGGCACAAATTTTCACCGCACTTCTACTTGGAGTATTTCAGGGTCACACTCCACCAAAAGGAGGAGCCCTTGGTTTTGCTAGACCTCATTACTTCTGGTAGGAGCAAGTTTGGCATGAACGCCTTGGAGTCTGCTTTCTCTAAATTATAGATACACATGGCTTTCAGGAATATCTAACACTTGCTCCAGAAGAACCACTCTTCTGCTATCTCCCAAAGGATCCCTACTTTTTCTTATGCAAGTTCTAACCTAACGCAAAATTTCTAATGGGGTGCCCCATGTACCCACGGAACCAAGACAAGGAAGTGCTTGACGAGTATATGAACTATATGCTGGAGAGGAGAGTGATCATGCCATCTAAGTCTTTAGTGCTATTGCCCATCCTCTTGGTTCTTAAGGTAAGTGGGGAGCTCAGACCATTCATGGATTACCATAAACTGAATGAAATAATTGACCAAGACCCAAACCCCAATTTCCTGTTGGAAAACCGTCACTAAAATAATCGCTAGAAGCCAAGTTTTCTCTCAAATTGAATTTTGTTAATGACTTCAATCAGGTACTGGTAGTTATGGAACACCAACAATATGCAGATTTCAAGTGCCATCTGGGGTTTATAAATAATATCATGTCCTTAAGTTTGAGGAACGCTCCAATGGCTTTTTAAAGAACCATCAACCATGCGCTATGAAATCTTCTTGAGAAGTACTGCATTGTCTACATGGATGATCACTCCGTTTTCTCCAAGACCAAGGAGCACAGGGCAGACATTCTTAAGGTTCTCAAAGGATTTAAGGCGAACCTTCAATTAAAACTTGTGAAATGCAATTTTACAAGGACTCAATATTACTTCTTTTTTTAGCACTAGTGGTGCCCAACCCAAAAGGGGGAGCCGCCACGCATCAGGACTCAGTATCACACCTGTGGAACGTTATTCTCAGGAGTAACATTATCATAAGTCTTCATAAGCAGAAGTTGTAGAGGACTGGTATGCCCCTAAAAATATAAATGGAGTTAAAATCTTTTTTTGGGTATATAAACTTCCTTAGATGTTCTTCCAAGGTCTCTCTTTAATATGGCTGCACCACAACTAGACACATAGGACATTTTATATTATAATGAGGAGAGGAAGAGAGAGCTCCTTAAAAGACATCAAGAAGCTATTTTCTACGCTCCCATCATGGCATACCTTATCATGAACAGAACATATATGAAAACTGATGCCTTGAACTTTGCCATTGGTAGAGTTCTTTTGCAGATAAGATAATATTGTGTGGACCATCCAGTAGGCTACTTCATTAAGAAGATGCCTTCAGTAGAGACAAACTACCCAAAGCATGATAAGGTGCTATTGGCGATTGTAACAGCCCTGGATGAATGGAAACACCACCTCCAATACTCCTGACACCCATTTATCATTAAAAAAGGACCACAAAGCTTTAAAATTCTACAAATTTTTGATGTGTGAAAAATAGCAGGCCCATTGACATCTTGAACTGGCCCAATATAACATTAAGATCGAGTACAAGACATGAAGAAAAAACTGTTGCTGGACCTATTAAGCTGAGTTTACAAAATAACTTTCTCAAAAGAGGAGCTTAGCGCCTACAACGCAGCATAGATGCTCCCACCCAACTTGATTGCCACCATACAAATGAACCATGGATATTTTATCAACAAAATATGCATGGCTCAGCGATGCTTGACATATAGAAGGAACTGGTCAAGAATATAGTGGTAGGGGAGGACAATGATAAGTACAAGAACTGCAGGAAGAAGAAAGATCTCATTCTCCACAAAGATCTGGCATAGTCCCAACCTGCATGGTGCGGGAGGAGGTAAATTAGATTTTTTATGATCACCCTTTTCCTGGGCACCATGATCTCAAGAAAACGATGGAACCAATATCTTGTAGGTTTTTTGGACTGGCATGAAGGGACTTGTTGCAGATGAGGTCTGAGTGGACCAGAAGATCATTCCTCATCCGGCAGAATGAGCAAAGTTTACCCTCACACTGGAGGAGGTGCAGGCAACCAACCCACTGCAGATGGAGATGGACGAGCCCCTTTTATAGATTTTGGCGAGATAATCCTTTTTCTCACCATCAGAGTGACATCATGCAAAGGAAATTTATTGCCTTGACGCTTTAGAAGATTTATTTAATGAAGATGACAACATCATTAAAGATAATATGAGAATTGACACCCTTTTATATCTTTGAGGGCCAAAATGATTTGCAATTTGCTGACGATGAAACAGTGACTCAATAAAATTACCCTGACAGTAATGATTGAGCCTCAAATTTAAATACTACATAATCTGGAAAACACCCATTTTTAAGAGTCACTTGAAAACACAATGCAAGGTGCATCAAAGGAGTGCTATCACTCAAACCTGAAGTCAACAGGAAATTTACCATATTTGGCAATAAAGTAATATCTGAAGAAGATGAAAACTCCTATAACCCAGAAGAAGGACAGATGAAAGAGCCCCTGGAAATGTAGGTTTAGGGGTAATTGCCATGAGAAGGAGCTCGTAGATACAAGAATTAGCTCATATAGACAAAGCAACAAAAGTTGCAGTTAAACGCCATCTGACTAGGAGATCCTGAAATTCCCTCATACCACTACCCAATTTCCCAGCTTATTTTCAAAAATCATTCATTTTCTACCTTGATTTTTCACTAGAAGTTAAAGTAATTCATTTTTACAATAATAAAATACCTTTCGCAGAATCTCAGTTTTATACTTTTTATTTCACTTGTAGTGACTATGTAAACTAATTTCCAGTAGCCAGCTTGGGATTAGCCATTAAGCAGAATAAAGTAACCAGTTTGAGGTCTGCTCTTTTTGAAGAAGGACACTCTATATCGTGGCTACCTTAGAGATGAGCTGCCAAGGGATAGGTTGGATTGGTTTCCTCTGTCCTGAGGGCCAAAGTATGTCAAAAATGTCCAAGAGTTTCAAGAAGATCGCCGAGGGCGCAGACATTTTAACCAAGCGATCAATGCTACAAGGGGTAGCATCAAAGGAAAATTTTCTCTACAAGAACAATTGTGATCTAAGAGAAGGTTGTCTGGTTCCTAACCTGCGCGGAGTAGACCCCCTGAGCAGCGAGTCAGCCTCTAAGGTTAAGCAAACTGAGGTTGGCGAGCTGACTGGACTATATGAGGCTACATCATGATTTGCCTCACCTGTGCCCAGTCAAAGTACATAAAGAGTAAACCAGTGGGAATCTTAATTCTTTACAGATTGCTAAGCTCCCATGGTAATGACTAAGCATAGTTTATTACTGGCCTTCAAAATCAAAAAGGAATAACGTCAATATGTGATGGTGGACAGGATCACTAAGTAAGAGGAGTTTTCCCCTGCATAACAAGAAAACAACGAAGTAAATGGCAAAGATTTTTGTCAAGAGGGTATTTTAAAGCATGATCTTCCAATGAGATCATCTCCAATAGAGAGCCTCAGTCCATCTCCTGCTTTATAGAATCTTTTAAAAACCTAGAGATTAATTCATGGCAATAATCATCATACAATTCCCAGTATAATAGGAAAACTGAGAGTGTCAACTAAACCCTAGAAACTTTACCTTTTCGTGATATCACCCCTCCCAACAAAAGCACTGGGCCAACAGGTTGAAACTTGCTTAAATTGCATACAACAACCTCACCCACTCGTTCATTAGAATGTCACCCTTCTAAGCAAATCTTGGGTTACACCCAAGGATAATGGGTTCTACCCAAAGGTCTGAAATCCGTGGCAAACAACTTTATGGATGAGATGAGATGAGAGACAATTTGGAGACATAGAGAGAAAATATGGATAGAGCAGTAGACGTAAAATAAAAGAAGACCAACACACTGTTATGGGGATCCCGCATCAAATATTAAAAACCATGTGCTAATTTACAATGATAATTAATTGGTCCCTACTAACTGTAGAAAGTTTGGACTAATTGTTATAAGCCCCTACAAAGTACTGCCAGGTGAATGAGGTGGCCTACAAGCCAGAGTTTACCAAAGGTTTCTGTGCACACCTGATGCTACACGCTTTAAAAATGATGAAGTTTAAAGGATCTTGCTTGAGTGTATGGAGCCAGTTCATTACAATAACTTAGGAGAGGTTGAATATGAGATTGAAGAAATTAAGGATATAAAAATAGCATTAATAATGCTAATACCTGAAAAGTAGTCCAGATACCCAGTTGTGGATCCTCCTGGCAGACAGCTGATGGCTGTGCCAACTGAACATTGAATTTGGAGAATTTCTGGTCATGGAGAAAACTTTTTCTAGAAGGAGTGATGTGATGTTATAGGCGCTGTCAGACTTACATATTGCCTTATTATTCCCCATTGGGAATGCTAGGACTTAAGAGGACGATCCTAAGGCTTAGATGTTCAAAAATTGGTGGGCTTATACTTTCAAAAATCAAATTTTAAAATGAGCCAGATGCAGGAGAGCTGCTGAGACGTTGGAAGTTAATTCAGGAAATCAGGAAAATAAATTATACATAATTTTGATAAAGTTGACATAACATTTCAATTACTTGATATGCGTTCTAGAACAGGCCTGGAAGGATCCTGAAATTCTAGAAGCTTCATAGAATTCCAAGCAGGAGCCTGAACCCTGAATGTTCTGTGACAACCAAGCCTCCTAACATTATAAATACCACCTGACAAACGTTATATATATTCTTTATTTTCTAGTATAAAAAATATATAAAGTACAGAAAACACAATTATTTAAATTAAATTGTTATTTATTTGTACACATAATCTCTGTTTTATGGAATACACATTGGAATTTGACAAGGCCATACTGGCCTTGATGCCCTTTCTGGTGGACAATCTATGTTGCTTCTGACCAGCATTGCACTTACTATATTACAAGGCTTCCTTTAAGATGTATCCCAAGTCAAAGGACTAAAGATATATTCTCTTGCTTAGTATCATTCTATGAGAAATTTTGGGCTTTTCTTCCCAAATTCTTTGCGACCATCTGAAAGACATCTTCCACCACAATATCTGCTCTAGGCACTGCAGGAGACTCATATTATCCTTATAAATGACCTAGTATCTTTATAGTTTCCTTAATGAAAGACCTTATAAAATTAAAATTCACTACGCAAATCAATAAAGATTTGCATCTCTATTAATAAAATTATTAGCCGCGGCTTTGGGTAAGCTTAACTTAGTAGAAATCATACTTCAAAATCTTTTAAGACAATAATGCCTTCTCAGAGGTCATAAGTGCATCTATTTTGTCTGAAATTCTTGTTTAGCATCATTGCATTAGCATCTTAGTATTATTGATCTTTAAGAATATATAAAAGGGTTGATCTTGTTTTTTTCAGTAAGCCAAAACTTTTAAAAATTAGTGTGCAGATATTCTTAGATGAGACTTTGTTTACCATTTTTGAGCTGCAGCAAAAAACAGAGCGCATATCTACTCATTAGCATTTTCTTGCTTGCATGAGTTTATAAAGTTCATGGATGATGACATCTTATGAGTTTTACAACTGTTAAGAATAAGATAAAAACTGATAAGGGATCAACTCAAAACCATTCTTGATTATTAAATGATCTTCAACTAATTTGGAAGCTATTGTTAAAATCTTTCTAATGCCAGCATCAAGTAATAAAATCAATTGAAATATTGATTAGAACCCTGCTGTTGTAAAAATGGCTGATTATAGGAAGATGATTTTCCAGTCTGGATGCGTCAGCACTTAGTAAAACGCTCATAATGCCATGGTCACAACGGTTTTAACAATTCTAAAAAACGTTCTATCATTCAAGTAAGGGAAAAAATTGTAAAGTACAAAAAGCCTAAAGGAAGATTAAATGTCTGCAATGGGGCAACTGAGGGTCTTTCTGGGGCAATCTCCAAAGGTGAGAGAGGCATATGATGACAACTACTCAGGATTCTGCAGTTTCTGGCCTTTAGGAGGGTTTCTTGATAAGCAGAAGGCGGTTTGGGGGAATACATGGTTATCTGGGTTCTTCTAATAGACAGAATCATAGATTGAATCATCAATAACATGAAGCAAACTGTATTTACATGACTTGCATTCAGATAAAGCTTTAGGATAGTTCTGCACTTTCTGATTAGGTTTAAACTGGGCGCGGGTCAGAAGCAGAAATGGGATGGCGTTTTAAATTGCCTATGATCTTGGGGCAGATTCCTCTTGGGAGGGGTTTTTTGATAACCTGGAAAAATTGGGATCTTAATGGATTGGGTAGTTATGCACTCCTTATCCATGAAAGGCGTGATGGAATTAGTGTACTATTGCAGCATATGGTGAACAAAAGTACGCTAAACCAGTTGTAGGATGGCGAAGCAAATCCTGACTGTGCAGGTGCATGCTGTTTGTAGCGGATCAATAATCACTGTCAAGGGTGTAACTTCTTAAAACTCAGCAACTGCCCACTAGGTGGACAGAGTTTCATAATGGAGATACCACTCAATAACTGTTTCTAAGATGCAAGTGGTAGCGTGCTTTTCCAAATAATAGGAAGAAATTTTAGAAAGCTGTGAAAAATGGCATCTATGTATAGCTAAAATGTGGTAGAAAGCTTTTTATTTAGAAAAGGTTCAGATAAAAAAATGAACTGACAACAGATCCTAAGAGTCTGTTGCATTTATAGTTGGAGAGAGGTGAAAATAAGAAAGTGGCCTAAAATGGGCTAAGCCTGGGATCCCAGCGGACACATTCTGATTGGACATACTAGAAAAGATTATGGGTTATAGGATTTATCAAGAGCACCAGAATAAGTTATAAAAATTTGTTATAAATCTCCTCAATCAAAGCTTATTTAATATTTTAAAAGTTCTTATTTAACATGGATTAATTAAACTAGTATGTTTGCGCATTCAGTTTACTAGAATTCTTTTTCAATTTAACAAATGATTGGAATAATCTTAGTGGCATATTGAGGGATAAGGGAGGTCAATCTATAATCAGTTTTGGTACTAATAACTCAATCAAACTCTATTGACTCTTACGTGATAATTGAGACTTAGGGTAATTTTGAAATTTTCTGGAAAATTCCTTGGTAGCCAGTTTGGGATTAGATAAGCCCTAGGGTGCTGAATAAATGCCCCTGGAGTGCATACCACTCTACAAACCCCCTTTATTATTGTTTACCAATAAATTAGAGAAAAGTGGGGTAGAGAAGAAGGATTCATGGGAGTTAGGGAAGTAACCCACCGTTAATCTACCACATGGGCTTGATTGTTTAAACAAGGTAAGGGGCTTACTGGAACCATATTCCATTTATTACTCTATTAGAGATGCTTGTCACAATCTAAGCAGAGGGGTTGTGCTTCCAGACTTACAATTACCGCCATACTGGCATCAACTTGTCAATATTGTCTTTAGATCAATAGTTACAAACTACCATAATCAAAAATAATATTGTCTGATTTTACTTTACTTACAATATTTCAATTTCTTTTATAACAAGTTTATTGCTATTTTCTTGTATTAAGTCAGTTGACCCTAGAATCTATTACCAACAAACATTATGATGCTCTTCATGAAGTAAAGACTTCCTCATGACCTGAAGGTGAAATCATATCAGGACTAACAGAATAATAAATGGAACAATTATGACTTATTCAGGACGTACAAAATGATCTTTAATAAAGATGATTTTGACTTGGACTGTTCCCAGAACATGCTACATCACAAAAGCGTGGGTTTTAACCACCACTCTTTTCTTAATCTGCAAAAATTAAAGGCAGCAGATAAAATAATTAATTAGAATAATAGATCAGCTAATACAAAAAGGGTTAAGAATGCCCTCAAAGATACCTTGGCCATCCTCATTTTAATTGTAAAAAAAAAGAAGGGCATACTGCGTGATTATAGATTATAAGAAGCTCAATATCAGTATGTAAATAACTAACACCCCTTAGCTAAATTGATGATACGCTGGATTAGTTGGAAGGAGCGAAATATTTCTTAGGTGTGGTCCTGATCTCTAAATATTGTCAGATTGGTTAAGGAGAACACGATAAATGCCCTATGATCATGACCCAGGGACTATACCAACCTACTCAAATGACACAAGAGTTGTGCAATGCCCCTTCACCTTATAGCAGACTATATCTAGATATTAGGGAATCAAAAAATCACGTGCATTTTAAAATACTTAGATGACATAATTTTTTTTCTAAAACATTCAATAAGCATTTGAAATCCCTGGAGGAAGCCTACCGCTGATTTGATACCATAAGCTCTTTAAATAAAAATAAAATCTAACATTTATTTTGGGAACAGCTATAATAGGGGTTTATCATTGACAAACACAGATATGGCCCAAACAGCTAAAGTGGAAGCTATTGAGAAAATGAAGATACCAACAAGGAAGACCATCTAGTACTAAAAAAAAGATACCAACAAGGAAATGAGACGCATAGTTTTTCCTTAGAATTATCATATACCATAGAAGAATTAAAGAGAACTTCAAGAAATTGGGGAGCCCTTATTTCAACTACTGAAAAACGGCCCTAATCTGTTTGGACAAAAACCTTCCAAAATGCATTCAGTAGTTTAAGGCCTAAATTTTAAAATTATTCATGGAAGGCCAACCAGGGGATAATAATTTTTTAATTGTCAAGTAGAAGAATTATATAAAATAAAATAACATGACACACCCAAGCGTTGGTTGCCTCCTACTGTTTTCAGAAAGTACCGCCAGGTTGTGGAAGATTGGTAGCACTGTTCATATATAGGAGCATTGCTAAGATAGAAATTAATGAAGGAAAGGCTATGGCATTAAAAACTAAGTGGATAACCACTAGTGAATTAGCTTCCTCAATTTTAATTTCATGTATTCAGATATCTAAGCTTAAAGGTGATCTAGTAGGTGGAAGTGGAAGCGGTTGACTGCCTCACTAAGTGTAAAGGAGGGTTTGTCAAAATATCCAGTAGAATGGTGCAAAAGTTTCCATAATGTTATCAAAAATATTAGTAATTGAAGTGAAGCGGAATGGGTGATTACAACCAGATAATAGATATGTTTATTGATAATTTGGACTCCTACATGTCGTCTTGATGAGAAATACGAATTACTTTGCGCCAGACAGCCTTTAGTATAGAAATGTTCAATTCAGATGATCTAATTTCCCAGTTGCCCGCACACCATGCATGTATATTGAATGTCATTGGATTATTTGGCAGTGCAATATCCTCCTTAGACATCCCCATGCTTGATTGAAAATGCATGGATGTATTAAGAGAAGATGTGTGTATTTTATGATTTGTTTCTAGTTGGCTAAAGTGTATGGTAAATTTACCATGTCAAGGTAGTCTATATGGGCTAATTGACTGGATGGTAAGGTTTAGCGTTGTTTAAACAATTTGTTTATGTTCTTTTTGTGTGTTGATTATCGTTGGGAGGCCTCTTTGTTTGATTTGTCCACATATGCAGATTTTTCATTATTCTCTTCGCTTGGCCAGGAGCAACTGTTTGAAATGTAGAGGAACTGTGTTGTCCTGTAGCCAAGGGTTAAGTTATTAGATATATTTAGTAGCGTATTGTGGCGGTTTGAGTCTTCTAAGTCAGAATGCGCATGTAGAGTTTGGCTCTATCAGGGTTGGCACAATGTTGTGTTAGAGGTCCATGAGTTGTCACTTGGGGTATCCATGTGCACAATATATTAAAAGATTATTCAACATAGGTGGACAGTCCCATGCTACCACTATTTCTTGGGCCATATAGAGCTTCTAGTCTTACAGGACCTTGGTGGCCTGACTACAGCTATCCCTGGAGGAGAGCATATAATGATGTATAAATGAGTGTGAAAAAGTATAGAATGTTCTGGGTACTATATAATGTATGGAGTTGATGAAAAAGCTACTAAAACTCGGTCTCTCAGGATTGTATGCTGGCCTTTTAAGGAAAGCTATATGTTTGGTCAATTTTATCAGTAAGTAGTTTCCATTATGTTGTTGGCATAATATCCTAAAAAAGCCATAATCCTAGACGGTGGACAGGCGTTATTGCAGGTCTGGAAGAAAATGATAATGTAAGGTGAGTTATGTGTGTTGAATGTCTTGATAAGCGTACTTGATATAAGTTACTTGTCTTTTACAGCTGTATAAATAATGAAAGTGTCCAGCGTTTCTGATATTTAACAAGTAGAAAGATATCTGTTCCATGTGTGTTGAGCGCTTCATTTCTCACTGTTGAATATTCTTTAGTAAATTGTTTTATGATGAGAGTATCTTTATTATTTGATATGCCAACCACACAATCTTCTTCAGGCACCACCATATTAACTGGTGCTTTACCTTGCCCACAAATACCATTAAGATGAGCGTTTGCTGTGCAGAGGAGTAGGTTAGGGCTAGATTTATACAAGAGAGGGCTTATGATCGCCTGTTTGAGACCTCTTTGTGGTATACTAAGTCAGTGAGGAAGCCTGGCAGCGGACTGCCATTATGGCTGACCTGTTAGTAACCTAACCCAATTTTATCTGGCTAGTAGTATACACTTTTGGAGTCATGGCCATAGTTACATCCTATTTTGATTATAAGCTATTTTGTTGATAAAGGAAAACAAGTGCTCCAGTAGCTTTCTATTGGTAGACATTGGCTACTGTGTGTTTGTTGTCCCATATATTTTTGGGGATGATTATGTATTATGATGTTGAGATCGCTTCTGATACTATTGCCCATAGGAGGTTAAACATTATCTTGCTGAGAGATTGGTATCAGTAAATGTAGGTGATATAGGGCGCCAGTTGGACAAGTCTAATATATTATCCTTACAATCAAAGTTACCACAAAAGTATCTTGATCTCTGAGAAGTAGGCATGTTTATATACGATATATGTTTATAGATGTTAAAAGCACAGGTGTAACTTTGTAGGAATATTTTTTAAATTAATTGAGTTCCCCATACTGGCTTGTGATTTTATGTGCTGAGAATTGGCAAAGCTTATAAAAGTTTATCCCAAGTAATTATATTAATTAACTCTATTCTTTGTGTTCCTGATATGTGTACTTCTTAATAAAATATGAGATTTACTCTGTGCTGATTGGACTATTTTAAAATTCAGTATAATGCCTATGTAGTTTGGTTGGTAACTCTTCTGATATATCCATAACGGTTAATATCTGATCATTAAACCTGTATACACGCCATATTTGTTAACTGAGAGTGAAACTGACAAAAATATTTTGGGCATGTTTATCCCACCATGATGTTTTTTGACCCATATTGAGCACTAACTCAATGTTGGTTTTTATTAACAGTGTACTCAAGGGACAATAACTCAGCCTCTTGTGACCTGAATAAGGACATATACTTCTTCAGGAGTATTCTGTCCAAGGTGCTCCTATTCTGCCAAGATGAGCTTGATAGTAGTTGAGACTGCACGTGTTTTCTAGATGTAAGGTGTCTGTCCCGTTTTACTGTGTGCTGTTTGAAATCCAACTAAGTGATTAATGATTCTGAAAAGAAAGGAATTTAATTTCTGTGTCAAAGACTCATTTTTGATAAAATAATTTGGTGAGTGAATTATCTCCAGATGGATCTCAATCCAACCCTGCGCTTTTGTATTTTTTATATGGAGACAAGGACACTAAACTAACCTTTGATCTGAGAAATTTATGGTAATAAATTAAAAATTGGGAGTGACAATTTTAAGGCACAATTATGAGTATATGTTTGACATAGACACTATTAAGCAACTCACACATGAGGGAGAGTCATGTTAGGGAGGAGGGGTGTATTTTTTGGTATATTGTCATAATGGCCAAAGGTAACCTTCAGGACGCGCAGCTAAACGTGTCCTTGTGGGCCTCTGCTGTTGGATACCATCAATTAGTTGCTAAATGATTCAACTGTTCATGTCTAAAGCAATAAAGGTATTTGAGGAGAGTATAAGGATCGCATTATCTATAAAAATTATTACAGTTATGTGCAATATTTTGTTCATATACACTGGCCACTGTGTAAACTTTGTCATGCCATTATAATGTAATGGGTAGTAATTTGTCATTTAAGTATGTACAGTTATTGGTATTTTTATTTCTCATAACACTTGTACTATTAACTCACAGGGTTTTAACCAAGACAATTATGTTGGAAGAAGGATATTTTTCCATGTCTCCTCATCCCCTTACAGACAATGGGGTTTTTTATATTTCTAGGATGCTTACAAAGAGATCTTGCAGAAGATTTCAGTTTCTGGCCCAGGATGTATAGTACTTATTCAACTAATTGGCCCTAGATCGCTTAACTTGGGAGGCCAGTTTTCTGCTTAGGGGTTCTGTTCCACAAATATTTGACAGCAGGCAACCTCGTGAAAGAGACATGTTAATCCTTACTGTGGAAATTTTTACTGATGCTACCTGAGGTAGCATCAATCTGTTATTGAAACTGTTCGCGCCCATGGTGAGACTTTTATGGACACTCTGACATGTTCTCTTTTACGTTGGCCACCTTTGGACACACCAGAATACTAACCTCTATCTTGACAGTTCAGCTCCATTGTATCCATAAAACAAGTGTCCTGTTCTTTCAGAGAAGTTCTCAGACTGGCTACTTTATTCTACATAACCGCTAATCTCATACTGGTTACTAGCAATGAATTTACAAACTGATATAAAAGAAACAAAAAGGGTAAACTGAGATTATGTGGAAAAGTCTTTTTTATAAAAAACAACATATTCTTATACCACATCATAAAAAGAAGGATAAAATTGAATGGGAATTGTAAAATAAAATTGTGAATGAGGTAGCGATATTGAGGGCTTCATGATCCCTCAGTGATCCAGCGTCTGATTTATACTTTATTCACAGCGCCCATTTGATTCAGTTCATGTATATGCAAGCTATGTCTCGCGGTGGTTATCCCTGAAAAAAAATGTTCAGGGGACCTTTGTTCAGTCCCCACTTCTGTGTTGAGGGCTGCAGTTCTGCCTCAAGTTATCACTTCTTTACCCATATTGGTATTATGTTAGTTATCTTCAGGTCTGTTTGATACCGCTGCTATGACGTGCCTCACATCAGGGTTTCTTTCAATTTCAAATTTGATTGATTACTAATTCTGGTAATATTAAGATGGAAGGGTTGATTGCTTCTGTCAGGGGTAATTCAGCTCAGTCATATCTTTGTCATTGGCTAATTGCAAATTTGCCCCCCAGAGGTATAAAAGAGGGTAAAATCCATAGTCCTGGTGGCAGCTTTGTCATCTCATTTAATAAATTTATTTTGACTGGCAGGTATAAGTGTACTTTGGGTGATGTCACCCCAACCAAATGGAAAATTTCTTAGGGCATCTTCATCTATATAAGGGGGTTGATCAATTTCATCTACAAATGGTAAGTTTCCCACAATTTGACTGTCTGATATTCAATTTTATTCATTCCGTCAGTTGAGGAATAATCATCTGATGCCTTAGTGGCCTCATCCGTGATACTTCCCCTCCCAAGACAATACTTATGGAATGGCCTTAGGTGCCAAAAGTATACTCTATTAAAAGCTAAGTTAGTTTCATCATCCTGTATTGAGTATTCAGTTACCTGCTTAGCCAAGACAGTTGAAGGAAAAGTACAGATGGCCTGCAGTTTTCTGGCTGTCCCCCACATAAGCGGTAAGCAGTACTTTGTCATCTAGTTAAACTTTAGTAGCCTAGCCCGTTTCTGGCTCTCATGTTGGTTTTAGGGATAGTCGCTTCTATGTTGCTTAGGCCTCAAGTTGTATTCTAAAAAGTTCATGAGCTAGATCTCGTGATTACTTCCAGTTGGCAGGTTCCTTTGTTCCACGGTAATTATTGGTTCTAACAGGGTTAACAAAGATGCTTTTCACCTGTAAAGAGCCTTTTATGATGACATCCAATCACCCAGTGGTGACTAAGTTTGTAAGCCAACAGCGCAAAGGTAGCAGCAGATGCCATTTAGATTTATAGTTTAGGGTCATCTTTTTTAGTTCCATTCTAAGGTTGCATTCAATTGCTCCATGCTACCATTGGAAAATCGTGTGTAGGGAGTGGTAAACTTTTATTTCAATCCAACTAAAATTCATTAACTTCCTGTTGACAACTGATAAGAAGTTCTTGTCACTATCTGAGAGAAATATTTGAGGACATATGTGCATGGTTATAACTAGATTGTATATATTGGGCGTCTGATCTCACAGTGTATGTCTTGACTGCCAAAACTTTACCCACTTGGTAAAGTGGTCAATGGCTATGAGTATTAATTTTGCTCCACTAGAGGAGGTCAAAAGTAATTTTATAACATCTATAGACACATTACTGAATGATGCTTTTGGTGGGATTGGTTGAACTCAAAACGTTTATATAGCAGAGAAAAACTCACTCAAGATATGTACAGTTCTAAAGCCACATAGAATTCATTGGACATGGATTATTATTAGAAATGATCCTTTAGGTAAGCTACAGCTTCTGAAACCGCCCATGGCCAACATTTTTTGTGCTTCCATTACTAGTTCCAGTTGGTCGCTGAGTTGTTGTATGGGTACCATTTGTTCTTAGTTTCTTCTGAAGGTTCCATCAACACACCAGGTGTCTTTAAAGCACTTTTTAAGAAAGTCTTCAATCTGTCCAATTTCACCCTGACATACCTCTTTTTTTTAGTACTAGATGGTCCCAACCCAAGGGGGGACCCTGCCATACCTCTTCTGGTAGCCAGTTATTTTGTACAGTCAATCACTTTCTGGCGCTTGTAGGTGGAAGAAAGCAATCGCATTAGTCCATCAGTGTTGAGGTTCTTGTCATCTTTTTGGTGGTGATCTCAAAATTGTATCCTTGGAGCAGCACTGCCCATCTGGTAAGGCGTCCTTTTGAAATTTCATATTCTGAAATCAGCAGAGCGGCGCATGATCCATTATGGCCTTAAGTTGTCCCCCATAAAAATAATGTCTGAAGTGTTTCACTGCTCATACACTTCCAAGCAGTCTATCTGTTATTATATACTTCTTCTTAGGATTTGGAAACACTTTTTGATAGTACTCTATAGTGTGGTCCACCCATTCTTTATCAAAATTTGGCAATTATCGCTCTAAGCCCAATATTACTCAAAATTGGTGTATAGGTAGAAGGATTTTTAAAGTCCAGGTAGGCCAGGATTTGTGCCTCTACCAAACTCGCCTTAAGCTCCTCGAAGGCCTGCTCTTGCCCCAGGCCCCATTTAACTTTGTTTCATTTGTAAACGGGTAGTTGATTTTGTAGCCAAGTTTGCAAAATAGGAGTAAACTGCTGATAATATCCCACCATCCCGAGGAAAATTGGATGCCTCTTATGCTTCTAGGTGGCTCCATTGCCACTTTTGTTTTGACCTTTCCATCCTGAGGATTGATTCCTTTGAGACTAACTCATGCCCAAGGAACTCAAGTAATCTCTTCAAGAATGCACATTTGCTTTAATTTCAGTTTCAATTTTGATTCTCACGGCTGTGTATAAACCTTGTGGAGGTGTTGAAAATGCTCTTGAAAAAATTGGATGAACATGGTAATATCATATAGGTAGATCAGCACATTGGACGGCTTGAGATCTCTGAAGATCTAGTCCATTGTATGTTGAAATGTGGCAGGGGCAATGCACAGCCCCTGAAGTATTTTGTTGGCCTGAACAATCCTGACTGCTAATCAGGGCACACTATTCTTAATTCTCCAGTGAGAGCTCCATTTGCAACTATCCGCTGGCCTGGTCCATTTCAGAGAAATACTTTAATCCTCTCAAGCGCTTTAAAGCACGTCTATGCACAAGAGCGATTATAAAAATTATTGATTCTTTTATTCCATTGGAGGTAGTCCATGACTATGCGGTAAGTCAGATCATTCTTGTGCAATAGCAATAGCAGCAAAGCTCAAGGGCTTTTTGAAGGCCTGATTAGCACAGCTTCTGTTAGTTGACTTAGTTCTTAGACAATAGGGGCATCTTCATCTTTCAAAGGGCGGTAAGATTTTGACTTGAATGAAATAGCTGATCCAGTGTCCATCATGTGGATTTCTCCCTGAAGAGTCCATAGTCAATAAATTCGGTACTAAAGATATCCTTAAACTCATTAAATAGCTCATATAGTTCATTCTATTGTTTTGGGGTTACATCATCAAATTCTAGTTTATCAAATTTGCCCATGGCATGTAATGACTCTATATCATTCCAACTGGTCAGTTAGCATGTGTAAAATTGTTCATCACTACTCTTATTAGTGGTTGTAATATTCCCAACACAATAGTTATCTCTCTTGAGTTGTTTTCTTTAAAGCCAGGTAAATCTCCTGGCTCTTATTTGTGCATTTCATCACAGCTGTAAACTTCTAAGATACAATTTGGCAGTATCTTCGCGTTGACCAATAGGGTCGTCCATCATTGGTCCCCTGGTCAGATCTCCATGGTTTCTCTAGTACTCAGAAAAAAAATCCTTTTTCTATGCTGACCATGTAGGTTAGTGCTTCTCACCCTTCTCTGTAAAGTTGTAGTGAATAGGGTAAATACATTAATTCATCTACACTAAACGTAAGTTGCTTTACAATTTAAAATTTTTGTCCTTAACTCCAATGGCGGTTGATAACTCAGAATACTCACAGTGCTAGTTGTAGTGTCAATTTGGCTTCAACTCAAGGAGAAACTGCATCCCAATTAATACATTAGTGTTCATTACACAAAAACACTGCTAGAGCTTTTAAAACCATGCACCCAAAGCGTAGTGTTAATTCTGAGTAGGCTTCTAAAGGATGGTTAACTGTGATGATCAAGAATATGCCCAATAGCCACATAGTCTTAATATACCCCTATAGATTTTAAGGCCTTAATAATAGAAGCCAATGTGTCCATCTAGTACTAAAAAAATAATAGAAGCCAATGATGTATAAAATCAGAGACTGGAATTGCAAAGGATTTGTATGGCAGTTTTGACATATTTATAGAGCTCTGAATGGCGGAAATTGTTAAGAGTTGAGCAGGTCAGAATTGGGCAATTTTTTAGTAGATTTTAATGTGAGAAAACTTGTCCAATAAACAAAAATTCACTTAACATTCAGAAGAGTTTACTGAAGATATTGGAGTAATTTCAGATACCTCAGAAAATCATCAAATATTTAGCAGATTAGGGATAAAGGCGATTTTAATAAACTTTAATAAAAATGGATACAAGAAAACTCATCTGACGCCATAAAAATTCACTCATGCGTTTGGAAGAGTGATCTGATGAAGTTGGAATAAGACTAGAGGTCTCAGAATCCGTTTTTGTAACCTCCAGAACACTGCGCAGTTCATAGCAGCAACCACGCCACCATTTTATAAATGTCACATCGTAAGTTAATTAGATTTAACTTTGTATTCTAGATAATCATGTATTCTTATAGATAACATCAAATTCCAAAGTATTATTTTTCCCAAAACTTTTTAATTTTAGACCCCTCTAATCAGGCACCCTAGGCATCAGAAAAGAACAACCCAGAGCCCAAAAAGGCCATCACTTATATGCTGCCACTCCCTAAGGAAAAACCTATCTGTGTATATCCAGTTTAGGTCTATTTTTAATAGTGATGTTCCTTTTAATATGCCAGAGTAACAATGGATCTACAATTTAACTTATGGTGCTATATCTTGTTTAGGAGCTCAGATAATAGCCCTATTAGTAAGAAACGCCAAGAAACGATGAAAAGTCAGTGTCTATAACACTATAAAAATTTATAAACTATTTTTCATTCCTGTGGGAAACATTCCAGTTTAGCAAGGAGAATATGCCTGCGTTTGGGCCTGTTGCTTCCTCCTGACAACCATTCCCCTTCACCAGTTATAAGTGTGATTGTCATCCTCTGCCAAGAATGTAGAGAGTTACCCATCTGTCGCATCAAAGGATACCTGGACTTGCTTGCTCCTAGAATTACTTCACGCAACAACCTATAGGCAAGAGTTTCAGTTCCTGCAACACGCTTTCCATGCTCTAAGCCACATATCTTTTAACTTATCCTGCCAATAAGGACTTGCCATGAGCTCATATTGCTTAGCTGGTTATTTGAGCAGAAGATCTAAACCATATTATGGGAAATTGTGAGCTCCGCCAGCAGGCCAAAAAAGATTGTACCTGTTTAAAACATCCCAAAGGCGCCCACACCCACATCAATTATCAGAAAACCCAAGTTTGAGAATCATCACCTTTATCACCACTGCCAAAGATTGGGTCCTAGGAGGTGTTGTGTTGAAATTTTGCCCATATTCCCAGCCAACTAGATTACCAGGGATTTCTAGGGGATAATTCCCTAAAGCAAAGTGAATTGGATATTGGTTGACCCTGATTTCAGGTAGCAATGTTTAAGGATTTTAGGTTATTCACCTGGGTTGGATCTGTTGAGGATCGATATAGAAAAATGCTTAAGTTCTCTTCAGGCAGAGTTGCTGACGAAATAGGGGCATTTGATAGTTAATCAACTATCAAGTGTACTGATTGGGATCAGTTGGGTTTCATCACTTACCAATTTAGAATAAAAGAATTAAGTTGCAAGGTGAGTGATGCCTCCTGCAACTAGCAAATTTATAATTTGGTTTTTTGACCTACCTTAATGGGTAACAAGTCCCATTAATTAAGCAGATCGCTTGCCAAATATGGCTGATTTGCTGGAATTGAGAGGAAAACGTTAGGGACACATTCTCTGACTTTTTCCATTTTAGGTCTAAAGGATGTCCAATTATGTAATCCTAGCCAGGATGGGAAGACCATCGCTGCTGAGATGAGGATGGGTGATTCAATGGCAACGGCTGCCATTTCATCAAAGAGGTGCTAACTGAGGGTTGGGCGACGAATTCCCCATTATAAATGTCCCTAATAATTCACTTAGTAAAAAACAAGTAATTACCAGAACACTTATTACCAGAGTATTATCTTAATATACTTTATCAAAATTATTTTGAGTTCTATTCTTTCTCAATGAAATTTTTGCTGTGTGCTCTAATTGTGAGACTCTTCAGGATAAAGAGTAAGGATCAAAGTGGGGATCCAGAGAAGAGGAGCTGAATCAATCAAGATTGCTGCTGACTGTGTGTCACAGAGAGAAACTTAAACAGGGATC
Organism: Massospora cicadina; assembly: GCA_022478985.1. Classification (NCBI taxonomy): domain Eukaryota; kingdom Fungi; phylum Entomophthoromycota; class Entomophthoromycetes; order Entomophthorales; family Entomophthoraceae; genus Massospora; species Massospora cicadina. Next base: position 47,895 of record JAKSZP010017176.1, read on the forward strand.
TGAGCATGGATCAAGTTAGGCGGTACTAGGGAACAAATCTTTATTCAGGGATGTCATAAGTATCTCAAGAGGAAATACTGGCTGAGAGTTGGACCGAATTCTAGTACTTTACTTCAATTATGGATAATAGTCTCCATAATATTACCAAACAAACATTTTCACTATTAAACAATGCGGAGAATTTCACAACAAATGAACCTGTGCACTTAATACATATATATGGGTTATTAGCTGAGAATAAGAAAACCTATAAATTTTAACAATTGGTGCTCACTTCAGGGGTGTAGTTGAGTATAAGATACTAGGACAAGATGTCATATAAAATTTTTCCTATTTCAGCAATAAGTTACTAGGGAAAGTAACATATTGAAGACTTAGCGTGAAGTGGATCATGTTCAATTGCGTTCACCCAGTTCAGAAGTTGAGCTCCCAGTGAAGCAAATTGAGGATACTCAAGATTTGGGAAAAGGACTTAAAGCCTAGATATGGAACTGTCTAGAGCTTAAAGAAAACCTGTTCCACCAGATATCTACTCAAGATGAAGATTAACAGTAGGGCCAACTTGGGATGAAATTGGGTTCACTTAAAATAGCCCCAAGGATCAGCAGGGCCAACTCAGGTTGAAATTGGATCTGCTTGAAATAGACCTGAGGATTATCAGGGACAACTCAGGGCAAAATTGAGTCCGCTTTATCTAGTCTCAGGAGCAAGGTGTTTAGATGAGACACTAGATGAGACACTGATTGAAGATAATGAGGCTAGATCAATCTGTGTGAATAAGGGATCATTTACAGATCCACCAGTAGATTTACTTCCAACATTTTGGATGGCCACAAATGCCAAAAATCAGTCTTAAACAACATAAAAAAACTGAACAATCAAACAAAACTGTTGACCAATGAGGGATTAACAATTTTGAGAATCTCAAATTGTCATACTTGTTCACCTAATCCTGACGGCCAAACTGAGGAAATTTCATGATTTTGAGACCCTAATGAAATGGGATTACCAGCTGGGGTAACTGAGAGTATCATTCTATTGGTAGATTGAAAGAAACCCGCTGATCTGATGGAAGGACAGTAGAAGGAGGTGCTCAAATTGTTTGAAAAGTATTGAGAGGTACTCACCAGGACAACCACAATTTGGGATACGCAAGAGATGTGATCCACAAGGTCAATGGCTGGGAAAATTTGCCAATTAGGATTAGGGCAATTCAACGGGAAAAGACCTCCAAAGTGGTAGTGGAGGAAGAAATTAGCAAACTAGTGAAGCATAGGCTTCTAGTTCCGTCGTCAAGTCCCTGGGCGAGTCCAATTCTTATTGTGAAGAAGAAAGATGGCTCTAATCAGGTGGTGATTGATTATAAGAAGCTGAACAAGATTATGAAAAAGAATTTGTACCCAATACCGAGAATTGATAATGAGCTAGATCAATTGAGAGAAGCAAAGTATTTATTTACAATGGATCTGATATCGGGATATTGGCAAATGAATTTGCCGAGAGAAGACCAAGAAAAATGCGTGATTATTACTGCGCAGGGGCTATACCAACCGACGAGGATGCCCCAGGGTCTATGAAATGCGCCTGCAACGTTCCAGAGGGCCATGGACGCTATATTAAATGACTTGAAGTTGTCATGTGTCCTGGTGTACTTGGAAGATAAAGAATGTGTTCATTAGGACGTTTACTGACCATTTACACCACTTGGAAGAAGTATTCAAGAGACTGTTCGTGGCCAATCTGAAGATTAAGCCAAGGAAGTATCACTTCTTCAAGAAAGAGTTGGAATATCTGGGATTTGTGATCAACTCTAGTGGAATGCAGCCGCAAACTGAGAAGATTGAAGCCATAGAGCAAATGGCTGTGATGAAAAGTGTCTGAGATATCCAAGTGTTCCTTGGAATGGTCAGATACTATAGAAGATTTATTTGGGATTTTTCATGAATTGCCTAGCCTCTATTTCATCTGTTAAAGGATCTGAAGAAAGGATTCATATGGAATGAAGAAGCACAGAAATCCTTCAATGAGTTACTCCAGTACTTGATAGATTCTCCGATTTTGAAATATCCTAATTTTGATTGAGAATTTATTATACAAACTGATTCTTTGTTTATGGCGATTGACGCCATATTGCGCCAATTAGATGAACTTGAGGGATGAACATCTGGTGTTATATGTGAGCCGGACACTCTCAGCTGCTGAGAGGGATTACACTGTAACTGATATGAATGCCTTGCAGTCATTTATGCCTGTAAAAAGTTTCAGGTGTATATTCATAGAACGCACTTCAAAGTGGTGATGGACCACTCCTAGTTTCATTGACTGCACAATTTACTTGAACCAGAAGGCTAACTAGCCTAATGGGCACTTAAGTTACAGGCTCATGATTATGAGATAGTCCACCGCGTGAGGGCTTCTCATCAGAATGCAGATGGCTTATTGCAGTTACCAATGGTCCAGATGGTATACCATCAGGCGGATGAGCTATTCCAGAGAATGGTTGACAGAGAAATTGGGAACAAGCCCTGAGAAATCTAAGATACGCTTCAAAAAGTGATGGAAAACACTGAGACCATGTATGGAAAAGTTTTCAAGATGATCAATGAAAAGTGATTACTATTCCCAAAGCTATCGGAAAGAGCAGCTATTGTTCAAGCTGCTCTTAAGCTTTGTTGGGCATGGAGGCCTAGAAAACGAAAAATATATTCGAAGTCTACTACTGGGAATCCATAAACTATGATGTCACGGACTATCTGGCTTGTTGTGTGGTATGCCAGTTTCACAAACCACATAAGAATATGACTGGATACTGACTAGTCTGCCCTGGATTTGCTTGGCATACAGAGTCCATCAATGTGATGGGACCGCTGATGATGAGCACAGGGGGAGTCAAGTACAAGATAGTTGCTATTGATCATCTTATGAGATGGATCAAGATGAAGGCCCTGGTGAAAGTAGACGCTACCAGAAATGTGTAGTTCATCCTGGATCAAGTAGTATACTGACATGGATGTCTGCAAGTCCTGCTGAGTGACAATGGGACAAATTTCATGTCTTATGTGATCCCATGATTGATTGAAATAATGGGCATCCAATAAGTTGTGTCTGTACCTACCAGCTGGAGACAAACAGAATAGTAGAGTGAGTCAGTAGGACGCTGCCACAACGCTGAGGAAGCTGGTCACAGGATAACTTCTGCGTGGGGAAAATACCTGAGTTTGGTGACATTCGCCTACAATATTATCATCATATGGCAACTGGAAAAACGCCATTTGAATTGCTATATGGGAGGAAGGCTGCGTTGCCACCAATTTTATATTTGGTGGTGGAACCAATATTGAGGATGAGTGCCGAGCAGTACCTGAACAGATTGACAAATATCTTGATCAAAATGCAATTGCAAGCATTCAATATGACTTTGAAGAAAAGGATTTGAGTGAAAATGACAGACAATAAGAACCAACTGGCCTTATTAGAATACTTAATAGGCTAAAGAGTTGCCTATTGAAATACGCATGGTTTTGGAAGAAGAAAAAATTGGATGCATTGTGGTCAGGTCCATTTGAAATTATTGCCAAGATGGTGGTTGACGCTTACTCCATCAAGAACTTCTTGAAGGAAGGATAGTAAATTGAGTACACGCTAAGTATCTAGAAAAATGGATTAATGAAAAAATAATAAAAAGAGAGTTCCTGAAGGACCGCTGAACCATTAAGTTGGTTATGTCCTAATGATTTGGCCATATCTGAAAAAAGACTAGTGAACCAAACTAGATAGTTAAGTCTAAAAAAAGTAAGACCTCTGAACCATAGAAAACTGATAGGTCTAGTATACCTAGGGTCCAGTTTGGTGGAATAAAATAAAAAGATGGACCTCTGAACTGAAAAAAGGTCAAGTCCCATGGAAAAAGAAGAAAAAATAAAAGATTGATAAAATATGGGGAAAATTATTAAAAAATGCATAGAAAAAAGTATATTTCTTATAATTTTTATTTTTTATTGGCTATCCTTGATTTGGGGGTGATTCCACCTATGTTTCTTATTGGGGAGGGAGGATGAGTTGCAGTAGGATTAAATAAACCATCAAAATCTATGTGAGATTGGACGCTAGCAAGGGCTAGACCTACTCAAAACCAAGTTTTCTTTGCGGATGCAGATTCCTGCGAGAAAGTGACTGGGAAGAGAAATTTGAAATGTCAGAAGATGCTAAACGCAATACCCCAGAGTGGGGAGGGATGCAACAGTACAATAAGAGGCAGTCAGCAAATAACCATGAGTAATATGGATATGTACCAGAGCTGGAAGACTATTCTTGAGCGCAGGCTAATGGGCTTCATCAAGAAGACTGGACATATGGGTAGGCATTGAGCAAGGGATATTAGGAGAAGGGTTGCCAAAGAATGCCACCTATCAAAGCCATCAGTGGAAGATACCGATGGGATGTGCCAGAAAAGAGATAGTCATGCAAGGAGCAAATGGCATCCTGCAAGAAACAACTATGAGCTTCTCAGAAGTAGAAGCAGAATGAGCAATGGAAGCCAGGAGAGAATGGAAGCTTTGTGGCCCAACTTCGAAGAACTTGGCTGGCAAAGCAAAGGACATAGGCTGCAATATCCATATCTAGGATGTTTTTTAAGATTGGAGGAGTTCAGAGCTATGGACAAAGCCTCAGTAACTTGGGCCCTTAATTATGCAAAGGAGAGTTTAATATGTATGCTGTTTTCAATGGCTAGTTTGGTGTCCAAAAGAGCTAGCTTGTAAATTGAATGAGTTGGAAGAGGAATTCTGGAAGCAAGTCTGATCCAGTGAGGAATGAACAATCAAGAGTGAAGGGCGATACTTTGGGAGGTTCAACAATGATGTTAGGAAATTTGTGAATTGAGCCAAATCCAGGAGAGTTTAAAATTCAACTCAGGAATTGACAACAGAGGAAAATTTGGTCATGAGTCATTTGAGAAAAATCCTAACCTGATTTCGTCAGGGTTGGTTAACATTTCTGGTAATTCAAAGGAGGACTGGCTACTGGTACTTTACTGGGAGTATGAGTCCTGGAAGGACCATAGAAGAGGTTATGGCGCACAGATTGACTCATCAGCTGGAAGAGCTGAAGGTCTTTATCAGACAAGCTATTGAGCAGCTGTTGGTACCGAGACTCAGAAACTGACATATGAGCTGGACAGGAGGGGGATGTTGGACTTATATGATAGTTGACATTATGCACTCTGAGATCAATTAAGCTCTAATTTCGGAGAAATTAATCTCAAAATTAGTAGTATAAGCTCCCCAGATAAGAATTAAGAATGATATGAGCCAAGAGGCTATTATGAGAGAATAACAAGGATGAATATAGATAGCATTCATTTTTTTGCACCACAAAATGAACATTTATGGTAAGAATCTCCTGTTGAGGATGAGGAGAAATTAGGAAATTGAGGATGCTGGACTAAGAAATTCTAAATATGGCTGCAGGTCATATGCCCTGATGGGGGAAAACAGATCCCAGTATTAAAATTGTCATGAGTAAAATTGATCAGCCCAGCGGATCAGAAGGTCATGGGGACTACGCTCTGAGTAGGTGGTAGCGAGGAGTAAGAGGGGTAGATCCAAATGCAAAATGTCATCCCGAGCAGCATTAAGTACTGATTATCATATTCCATTTGAACAAATGAAGTACTTGACCAAGTTTCCAAAGCAAAGTTCTCCTGCCCCAATCCTTTTATCGCTGGAAACCTAGGCAAGAGGGAGTATGTGTTGGGATTTTTTCCCATATTCCCAGATGACTAGATTACCAGGGATTTCTAAGGGTAATTCCTAGAGAGCAAAGTGAATTGAATATTGGTTGACCCTGATTTCAGGGTAGCAATGTTTAAGGATTTTAAGTTATTCACCTGGGTTGGATCCATTGAGTATTGATCTAAACAAATGCTTAAGATCTCTTCAGGCAGAGCTTTGATGAAATTGGGGCATTTGTTAATTGATCAACTATCAGGTGTACTGATTGGGATCAGTTGTGTTTCATCACTGACCAATTTAGAATAAAAGAATCAAGTTGCAAGGTGAGTGATGCCGCCTGCAACTAGCAAATTGATCATTTGGTCTTTTGACCTTCCTTAATGGGTAACAAGTCCCATTAACTAAGCAGATCGCTTGCCAAATATGGCTGGTTTGCTGGAATTGAGAGGAAAACGTTAGGGACACATTCTCTGACTTTTTCCATTTTAGGTCTAAAGGATGTCCAATTATGTAATCCTAGCCAGGATGGGGAAGACCATCGCTGCTGAGATGAGGATGGGTGATTCAATGGCAACGGCTGCCATTTCATCAAAGAGGTGCTAACTGAGGGTTGGGCGCCGAATTCCCCATTATAAATGTCCCTAAGAATTCACTTAGTAAAAAACAAGTAATTACCAGAACACTTATTACCAGAGTATTATCTTAATATACTTTATCAAAATTATTTTGAGTTTTATTCTTTCTCAATGAAATTTTTGCTGTGTGCTCTAATTGTGAGACTCTTCAGGATAAAGAGTAAGGATCAAAGTGGGGATCCAGAGAAGAGAAGCTGAATCAATTAAGATTGCTGCTGACTGTGTGTCACAGAGAGAAACTTAAACAGGGATCTGAGCATGGATCAAGTTAGGCGGTACTAGGGAACAAATCTTTATTCAGGGATGTCATAAGTATCTCAAGAGGAAATACTGGCTGAGAGTTGGACCGAATTCTAGTACTTTACTTCAATTATGGATAATAGCCTCCATACTGATATCAAACGAATATTTCACTATCAAACAATGCGGAGAATTGCACAACAGCTGAACCTGTGCATTTAATACATATATAGGGGTTATTAGCTGAGAATAATCAGAAAACCTATTAATTTAAACAGGTTGATATGACGATCAATGCTACGCCAAATAGCCACATAGCCTCAATATCCCCTATAAAGATATTAAGCCTTAATAATAAATCTCACTGACATAAGAAATTGGAAACCAGTGGATTGTAGGATGCAAACGGCGGTTTTGACAGATTTATATCAACAAATGACAGATAATTATCAAGAATTGAGCAGGATAAAATTGGGGTATATTTCATAATTTAGAATTTCAAGAAAACTCATCCAATGCCTCAAGAAAATTCTTGTTGTTCAAAAGAGTTTATTGAAGAGATTAGAGTAATTTCAGAAACCTCAGGTAGTTATCTAATATTGAAAGGTTGGGATAAAGGCAAAAAAATACTTTTTAAAATTAAATATGAGAAAACTCATCCAACACCAAAGAATTCACTTGGCTTTTAAAAGAATTTACTGAAAAGGCTGGAGTAGCTCCAGAGGCCTCATAATCTGCTGTATAACCTCAAGAACCCCGCGATTTTTACAGAAGAAACCACTCCACCATCCCTATAAATATTCCAATGTAAGTCGATTACTTTTAACTTTGTACTCTAGATATATGTATTTTATATAAACTCTAAATACCTAAGATATAATTTACAATTTTTGAAAACATCCTAATTTAGGATCCTTTAATCAGGCACCCTGAACGTTGTGATGTACAGCATAGAGCTCAAAAATACCATCATTTATATGCTGCTGCTCTCTAGGGACTAGACCTGTCTGTGTATATCCAGTTTTTGACTCTACTTGATAGTGTTGTACCTTAAGATGCCAGAGTAGCAATAGATCCGTGATTTCACTTATGGTGCACTAACCTTTTTGGGGGCTCAGATCATATCCCTTTTAATGAATAATGCCAAGCAACCATTAGAATTTGGTGTCCGTCACATTAACGTCAGGTTCATCTGTTTGGTATCTCACGTTGTAGCCTATGTTGGGCAAAAACTTCACTCTTTTCGTGAGTTTATATAGCAAAATGTTAATGGGAGCCCCAGGGTAAAGCATAGAAAAATTTGGACTTTCTGGATCTTTGTTCCATTTTCTTTTCACTCTTTCCAAAAGGGTTTCCAGCTGTCAGAAAGTCAGTGGTAAACTATATGAATTGTTTTAGGGCTTCAGCGCTCATCTTGGCATTAACAGTATCCTCGCCATACATTTCTAGGATCTTGTAATTAGTAATCACCAGTTTCTAATCTTTTCCAGTTGAGTTGTTGATTTGGTAGTTCAGTTTGCTTGAACTAAGCAAGTTTTATTTGTTTCATTTATGTAAATTATGTATACCCTTGAGCTAGCAGCCACAACCACCGCACTAGGTGCCCTAGCACGTGGCACCCTTTTATTTAACCGAGGCAAGCTGACCAGGGGATGGGCATTACTAATATGTGTGTAGAAATGGTGGGGGAGGGAAGAAAAGCAACGACTAGATATGATTGGGAACCCCCAGGATGTACACAGGTTACCCCTGTTGCCAGCTGGGACCGCCAGGTGTGGGGGGATTGATGCTCTACTCCAAGGGGGTTTGTTGGGATTTTTGCCCATATTCCCAGCCTGCTAGATTACCTGGTGTCACTAGGGAATGTTCCCTAAGGCGAAGTGAATCAAAAATTGGTTGGTCCAAGTTTTGGAGGAACTACGTTTGGGGGATTTTGTGATATTCACCTGGTCATATCCCTCGGGGATCAATCTGGATGAATACCTAAGATCTCATCAGGTAATGTGGCTGATGAAATAGGGGCATCTGATAGTGATTAACTATCAGGTGTACCAATTGGCATCGATTGGGTTTCATCACTGAATGATTGGGAATGAATAGTGAGTTGCAAGGCGAGTGATGCTGCCTGAAACTAGTGAATCAAATGGTTGGTGAAGTGACCTGCCTTAATGGGTAACAAGTCCCATTACCTAAGTAGCTCGCTTGCCAAATATGGTTGGTTCTCTTGTATTGAGAGGAAAATGTTAGGGATACGTTTTCTGACTCTTTCCATTTGAGGTCTTGAGGATGTCCAATGACGGAATTCTAGCCAGGATGGTGAAGACCATTGTTGCTGAGATTGGTTGGGTGATTCAATGGCAAAGGCTGCCATTTCATTGAAGAGGTGTCAACTGAAGGTTAGACAGCTGAATCCCCTACTATATAATTTCCTAGGATTCACTATAATAAGAGACACATTAAAAATCATCATTTAGAAAAACATTATTAGCTACAGTAATATTGTTAATTCAGTGTATAGTTAGACTATCAGCTTCTATTGTGACGTTCCATATCAAGGATATTATTGCAGAAGGCAATAATTGGAAGACTCTCAGAGAGAAGAGTAGAGATCTGAGCGGGGATCTAGAGATGAAGGGAACCACAATCAGGGATAGCTGCTGACTGTGTGTTGGGCCAAAAGAGACTGTCATCAGGAGATCTTGATGAAGATCAGGTGGGCAGGAATATAGGGAACAAATCCCTACAAGTACGACTTATAGAGTATTTAATCAGAAGTACAGGCCAAAGCGTTGGGCCTAATAATAGTTCAAACTCAACTATGGATAATAGTCTTCATACTATTATTGGATAATACATTCTATACAACGCAAAGTGCACAAAGAAATCAAACCTGTGCAGTAAAAAGATTACTGGGTTGATGACAGATAATCAACCACTAGAGTAAATTTCTACAAGTTGGTGCTCACTACAGGGGTAGTTGAGTAAATAACTTATTATAATGTCATATAATGAAGAAATGCGCAAGTTGTGGACCAAGATCGCCACAGTGAATCAGAATGCCTTAAACTCAGTGGACCATCGGGAGTTTGCAGCCTTGGAAGAGCGAGTCACCAAGGTGGAGGAAGGAGTAGAAAATGTAGCCAACTTCAGGAATACAAGTTACTTGGCAAAGTAAACTCAGTAAAGAAGAAAGAAGGTGAACTAGTTTGAGAGGTCCTATTCCTGAAAATGGAGCAAGAAGCAGATCGCATTTATTTAAGAAAGTTCAGTGAAGATATTGAGAAATTGATGAAAGAAGTAGAGGACTTGAAAGCCCACAGATATGCATGTGAGCCTGATATGGCCAGTGATGCTGAAGAGAGAAGTCCTCACATGATACTTGGGAAGTCAAATACCCCAAGAAATATGCCACCCGCCTTTAATGCCATTTCAGAGATGATGCCTAAAGTCACTCCACAAGTTAGCCGAGTAGCCAAACTGAGAGAATCGGCCTGAAATGACTTGGAGGAATTTAGAGCAACACTGAAATTGCCAACATTCCATTGGGATAACGCCCCAGCATTTTTCTGACTGTTTGACATGACTATGAATGGATATGGGGATCGTCAAAAGGCATTGATGGTCATGAATTGCTTTGGACACTGACTGCCAGAACCTAGTGTTACCCCACTTGGAGGGGGACAGCTGGTTGTATGCTGAAGCAAAGGCGGCCATAATGAAGGAGTTTGGGAGTCCAACCCACATGTTGAAATGCAAGCAAGAATTTATAGGAATTAATTACATAAAGATGAGTCTCTTGCTAGCTTCATGTATTGATTTTACCAGGAGTCGCAGATCTTGGCTGGAGCGAAAGTGTTTGATGACTTTGATGCTAGAATTGCTTTGCAAGCAGCCCTTTGGCCCTATTGCAATTTGCATCAAATGATGTCTTCTGTATTCATGATGGAGATAACCACCCTGCAAATGGTAGACAACCTGAAGATTTTGGGAGCGACGTTCAATGCCCCAAATAGAAGCTTCAAGTCTAATCCTGTCCAAAATCTGAATACCACAAAGGGAAACAAAGGAGCAAAAGAGGCTACCAACTGAACTGTGCCAGGAAATAAGCCCAAAGAATTCAGATGGTTAAGCAAAAAAGAGAAGGTCTGCTTTCAGTGTGGCGGGAAGGGATATTTTGCCGCACACTGCAAAAAGCTGAAGGATCAAATTAACGTGGTCCAGGCCATGGAGACAGCAGCCACCAAAGATTTGGGAAAAGGGCCCACTGCCTAGACAAGGAACAGTCCAGAGCGGCGGAGAAACCTGTTCCTCCCAATATTATAAATAAAGAAATAGATATTAGTGATCTGTTTGTAGATGACGAGCAGGATCAGCTATACCAAGTGGTCAACATGGATGTAAATGCCATGACCAGAGCCGGGGAAAAGAAGATTGACCCCAAGATAATTCAGGAAGTTGCCCGGCTGTATGCCTGACAGCTGGTGGAGAAGATTTTGACAGCCAAGAATCCTGATGAGTTAATCAGACATCCATTTAGATGAGGCCAATCTGTTGAATCCCTCTTGGTGCAATAAAGGAATCATTTCCTGAATTATTGGCGCAGATTATTCATACCCTAGATTTGGCTAATAACGCCGCTATTCACTCAGTAAATACTATATTACAATACTCTGAGTGTACATATATAGATATTCAAGTGAATCGAGTGAGGGTGAGGGCAATAGTCAACAGCGGAGCGCCCATCAATATTGTGTCAACCAAGATGGTGAAGAGGATGAAGATCTCTTCAGACTTGGAACACAAGAGAGAATATGGAACAGCTGGGCCAAACACCACCGTTTCCTGTGGAGCGTATTATGCGCTGCCACTACGATTCAGGTCATTATTAGTATCTGCACCAGCGATAGTTTTGGCAAACCAAAGCTATGATATCCTAATTGAACAGAGTTTCTGTGGAAGTACAACTTTAAATGTAACTTTGAGGAGAATATGTTGATCATCCTGGGTCATATGTTACCATTGGTATACCAGAAGGATGGTGAAGCTCCATAGAATTAGAGAAACAACTTCATTAATCTGATATACAATGACAGCATTGTCTTGATTTAATACCAATTAGTTGGTAGGAAGTGACATGAGAGATGCCGTCGGAAATCCTAGAAAACTGGGGAATTCCATTAAGTATAAAGAAGGAAAGGACCATACAGACCAGATCGCAGATAATAGTTGACACCGGGTTGACTTTGGAGGTTCCAGAGCTGTTGTATGGAGAAGTCAGAAGCCCCTGGAAGAAGTCCAGCGTGGAATCATGGGTGGCTCCTGGGATAACAATGCCAGTCCATGGTGAAATACGAGTTCTCTTGGCGAATTTGAGCGAAAAACCAATGAAGATCAAGAGGAATCAAATCATCGCGTTTATTCATTTGATCCTAATGGCAGAATTGAGACAATTCCACGATTTTAGGTCTCTTGAGTAATGGGATTACTGGCCGGGGTGGCCAAAAGCATCAACCTATTGGTTGATTAGGAGCAGCTCGCTGATCTACTGGAAGGGCAGAAGGAGGAGGTTCTCAACTTATTTGAGAAATATTGGGAAGTGTTTGCTCAGGACAACCACGATTTATAATGTGCATGAGATGTAATTCACAAGGTTGACACTGGGGAAAATATACTGATAAGGATGAGACCAATCTGATGATCAAAAGCCGCTGAAGCAGTAGTGGAGGATGCGATCAGCAAACTAGTGAAGCACAGGCTTCTAGTTCCTTCGTCAAGTCCCTGGGAAAGTCCAATTCTGATTGTGAAGTTGAAGGATGGATTGAACTGGGTAGTGATTGACTATGGGAGGCTGAACAAAATTACAAAGAAGGATTCATATCCCTACCAAGGATCAATGATGCGCTGGATCAATTAGAGGAAGCAAAGTATTTCTCCACGATGGATCTAATCTCAGATACTGGCAGATTGACTTGCCAGAAGAAGACCAAGAAAAATGTGCAATTATTACCGCGCAGGGGTTATACCAGCCGGCGAGGATGCCCCAGGGTCTTTGCAATGCGCCTGCAACGTTCCAGAGGGCCATGGACGCAATATTAAGCGTCCTGAAGTTGTCGTGCGTCATGGTATATCTGGATGATATCAATGTGTTCAGCAGAACGTTTACTGATCACCTTCATCATTTGGAAGAAGTTTATAAGAGACTGTCCACGGCTAACCTGAAGATCAAGCCAAGGAAGTGCCACTTCGTTAAGAAAGAGTTGGAATACCAGGGATTTGTGATCAACACAAATGGATTGCAGCTGCAAACCCAAAAGATAGCAGCTATAGAGCGCATGGTTGTGCCAAAGAGAGTCTGAGACATCCAAGTATTCCTTGGGATGGTTGGATACTATAGAAGATTTATTTGGGACTTCGCCCAAATATTTTATTTAACTGAGGTAAGCTGATCAGGGGATGGACATTACCAAACTAAAACTAAAAATCATAATAATAAAAATTAATGGTTTAAAAGAAAACCCAAAATGGACGGATCAATTGAATTGTACCTAACAAAATATCCAACCAGGTGGGTAGCGAATACTGCTATCCCTCCATGGTGGACGGGGAGGGGGGATCAGGGGGCTCATCTTTGGATGCATCCATTTCATTCCAGAGTAGGGTACGTGTTAAGGCAGATAGTAAGGGTGCGGGGGCATTGGAGGCGTGGGGTTTAATATCCTTGATGACTGGAACTTCCAAATAGTTGTCAGCTATCATTATACCAACGATGTATTTGCCCAAAGCATCTTCAGCTTTGAGGCGGGCGTCTGGGAATTTAACGAACGTTGCAATGTTGGTTCAGGTTATTTTTGCTATTGGATTCCGTGCTACTGTTACCATATTCTAGATGGCTTCAGTGATGTTTTTGTGTAAGGTTTTCATGTTGATCTTACTTTGTGGAGTAAGATTGTAGGGGATGATGGGAGGTGGAATTCCTCCTTCAAGCGCAGCCACAGATTTGGCAGCTGCTTTGCAAAGTGGACGGCAATCTGGTGTGGCGGCTACTTCTACTGCAAGCTGGTGGTCGCTGTAGAACAGTTTAACATTAGGTTGTAAGACATTTCTGAGGTGGGAATTTTGCATCCCAATCTGCATTACAGAGCTGCTCAAGTTGCAGCATCAGTTCTTCGATGACATTACCTGATTCGTCAATTTCATCCAATAATTCCCATGGAAATTGGTTAAATTGGATTGGGGAATCAGCGTATGGTTGAGGTTTGTTCAATTCATTTGCAAATGCATGGGATTGAACTGGGATCCAATTTGATATTTGGTTGGATGAATTATTTGTGGCATTGGGGCAAGGTGGGTGCTGATTAGTGGATGTAGGTGCAGCTACAGCATCAGGCATTGGAGGAGGGGAAGGTAGGATCATACCCCATGTTGGAGTTGGCGCAGGGTGGGCGGCGGATTGGTGGGCATCGCGCAAATTTTTGGCGTTGGCAGAAGTTTCTGAGTATAAGCATTTGCATTTTTAGTGGTCTAAATAAAAAACAGGATGGACAGATCGTCCGTCCGCCCTCAACGTGGGCCCATAATGGATGGTCGGGGGCAGATGGGATGGTGGCATGGGGGGAATTGCCACCAAAATTTTTGTAAATTCAGGGCTGATTGTGGCATATGCCTGAGGCCCAGCGAGGCGTGTGGACCCATTTGGGACCACAAATTGTAAGATGGGGTTGGCACCATAGGCTGCCAAACCTTCCATCAGCTCCTGGTGGAGCACTTTGGGGGGGGAGGTGGGTGGGCAAACCAGCAAACTTGACCACCAAGGTGGTGTTCATTGGGAGCTGGGTTCACATTGTTGGGAGGGAAAGATTATTGTAAATTAATGGCACCATTGCCGCAGTGGCTTCAACAGCTTCACATGGGAAGCTATGATCTAAGTACCCCTTATAGGGGCGGAAGTCAATAAAGCAGGCTGGTGTCATCACTGCCTGAGCCATTTTGATAATGGCTCGGTTGTAGGGGAAGAATTTCCCATATTTGACCCTAAGGCTGAAATGCATGTTGCTCTGGGGGAGCACCAATGGGCAGTGGGGCGCCGCTTGGGTTTGGGCGAGATGGGCATTGAAATCCTTGGGAGGAACAAATTGTCCCAAGGGTTTGGAATGACTGGGCGAGCCAGTCTGAGCGCGTTTCCCTGTTGGATGGAAAACAGAAGGGGAAGTTTCGCCGCAGCCCCATGCTGGGACAATCGGTGGGGGATCCAACAACATCAGAGCAAGACTTCAGTGTGCAATCAAGTGTTTGCTTTTAATTTACCAAAATTAATTTGCTCAGAAAGTTATGCCGAGCAGAGAGAGACAGCAGCAGGGACTTTGCCCAAATATCTGAGCCTTTATTTCATTTATTATATGATCTGAATAAAGGATCTATATGGAATGAAGAGGCCCAGGACTCCTTCATTGAGTTACGCCAGTATTTGATAGATTCGCCTTTCCTGAAATATCTGAATTTCGATCAGGAGTTTATCATTCAAACCAATGCTTCATTGATGGCAATTGGCGCCATACTGATCCAAGTAGACAAACTCAAGGATGAGCATCCGGTGGCATATGTGAGCTGGACACTCTTGGCCGCTGAGAGGAACTACACCATGACTGAGCGTGAATGCCTTGTGGTCATTTACGCATGTAAGCAGTTTTAGGTGTATGTCCATGGAACATACTTTAAGGTGGTAATGGACCACTCTTCGCTTCGTTGGCTGCACAATCTAAGGGAACTGGAAGGATGACTGGCCCAATGGGCACTTAAGCTTTAGGCTTACAATTATGAGATAGTCCACCAAACAGGGGCTTCTCACCAGAGCACGGATAGTTTATTGCGGTTACCAATGGTCCAGTTGGTATACCCGCAGGTGGATGAGCTATTCCAGAGAATGGTCAAAGGAAGAATTGAGGACAAGCCTCGAGAAATCCAAGGTGCACTTCGAAAAGTGATGGAAAACACTGAGACTATGGATGGACAAGTATTTAAGATGATCAACGGGAAGCAGCTATTATTACCAAAACTGTCAGAAAGAGCAGCAATAGTACAAGCAGATCATAAGATTGTTGGGCATGGAGGCCTGAGAAAAACAACCAACCATATTCACCAGTATTATTACTGGGAATCGATTAACTATGATGTCGCGGATCATATGGCTTGTTGTGTGGAGTGCCAGCTGCATAAACCACACAAAAACACCACTGGATACTAACTGGTCCGACCTAGATTCTCCTGGCACATGGTATCCATTGACATGGTGGGACCGCTGGCAATGAGCACAGGGGGAGTCAAGTACATCATAGTAGCCATTGATCGTCTGACAAGATGGGTCAAAATAAAAGCCCTAACCAGAGTTGATGCTACCAGTACTGCGAAATTCATAATGGATCAAGTTGTATACTGGCGTGGATGTCTGCAAGTCCTACTGAGTGACAATAGACCAACTTTACATCTCATGTGATCCTGAGACTAAATAAAATAATGGGGATCTGAGAAGTCATGTCAGTATCACACCAGCCGGAGATGAATGGACTGGTAGAATGGGTCAATGGGATGCTGGCCGCGACGCTGAGGAAACTAGTCGCAGGGAGAACTTCTGTGTGGGGAAAAAACTGAGTTTGGTGACGTTCGCCTACAACATTAGTCATCATATGGCAATGGGAAAGACGACATTTGAATTACTATATGGGAGGAAGGCCGTGTTGCCGCCAATATTATATTTGGTAGTAGAACCTACGTCAGGGATGAGTACTGAGCAATACTTGAGCCAACTGATGAGTATCCTGAATGACATGCAATTGCAAGCATTCAATACTATGTTGAAGAAAAGGATACAAGTAAAATTGCTGGATGACAAAAACTGACTGGCATTAGAAGAATATAGAATAGGAGAAAGAGTCGCCTATTGCAATATGCATGGTTTTTAAAAAAGAAACAAATTGGATCCGTTGTGGTCAGGTATGTTCAAAGTAATTGCCAAGATGGCGACTGATGCTTACTCCATCAAGAATCTCTTGGATGGAAAAGTTGTAAATCGAGTCCATGCTAAGTATCTAAAGCGTTGGATTGAGGAAAAAATAAAAGAGTTTTAAAGGACTGATGAACCATTAAGTTGGTCATGTCCTGATGATTAGGTCAAGTCTGAAAAAAGGACCTCTGAACCAATCTAGATGGTTAAGTCCAAAAAGGCCCTCTGAATCATGGAAAACTGGCAGGCTTATGTACCCAGGACCTAGTTTGGGGGAAAAGATGGATCTCTGAACCAAAACAAGGTCAAGTCCCATAGAAAAAAGAAGAATAAAGATAAAGAATCAATAAAAGATATAGGAAAAAATATAAAACTTCATAGATAAAAAAGCCAATATATTATTAATTTTATTTTTATTATTGTCCTCAGTACAGGAATGATTCCGCCTATGTTGCCTCTTGGGGGATAGAGGATGGATCGCAGTAGGAAGAAACAGCCCGTTGAATTAATATGTGATTGGACGCTTGTGAAGGCGAGTCCAACATGAAGCCAAATTTGTTGAGCGGATGCTGAGCCCTGAAAAAAAGGACTAGGGGATGGGAAATTGAAATGTTGGAAGATGCCAATCACAAAACCCTGGAGCAGGGAGGAAAACAGCAATAGAGAAAGAGGCAATCGGCGAGTAACCCTGAGTAATCCCAATACAGTACCAGTGCCAGAAGATTAGTCTTGAGCGCCTGCCAATGGGCTTCATTGAGGACACCGGACATGTGAGCCAGCAGCGAAGAAGTAATACTTGACGGGGTTGCCAAATCATGCCCCCAATTGATGCCATCAATGGAAGATAGCGATGGAAAGCTCCAGAGAAGAGGTAGTTGTGCAGAGAGCGGATTGCATCCTGCAAATGGCGACTATGGGCTTCATGGAAGCTAAAGCTGAATGACTGGTGGAAGCCAGGCGAGGCTGGAAGCTTCATTGACCAACTTCAAAGAACTTGGCCAGCAAAGCAAAGAACATAAGCGGCAGTATCCTGATCCAGAAGATTGTCCAGATCAGAGGGATTCAGCGGTAATGTCAAAGCCTCGGTGACTTGAGCCCAGAGTTCAGCGTAAGGGAGCTCAAAGTGTATGTTGTTCCTGATTGAGAGCTCAGGAGCCAGTACAGCAGGTTTGTAGAATTGACTGAGTCAAAAGAGGAACTCAGGGAGCAAGTTTGACCCGTCCAAGAACAAATGATCCAGAGTGACCGGCATGATCTATGGAGCATCAATGATGATGTTCAGAGCATCAGCAAAAGGAGCCAAATCCAGGAGGGTTTTGAAGTCCAGCTTTTGAATTGACTGCAAGGGAAGAGTCGGCCAAGAGTTGTTTAAAAATGATAGACAGCCTGGTTTAGAGGAATTGGTTACCATTTCTGGTAATTTGAAGGAAGGACTAGCTGCTTGCGCCAGACTAGGCGTATTAGTCTTGGAAGGACCATAGAAGAGGTTCCGTCGTGCATCCTGACTCATCTGCTGGAAGAGGCAGAGGTCTGGATCAGACAGACTGTTGAAAAGCTGCTGGTAGTGAGTTCTGAATTTGACATATGAGCTGGACTAGAGGGGATGTTGGACTTATATAGAAGTTAACATTATGCACTCTATAATCCATTAGGCTCCAATTTTGGGGAAATTAATCTCAAAAATTAATGAGATGAGCTTTCTGAGGGAAGAATTAAGAATGACTTACATCCAAGAAGTTATGAGAAAAATAATGAGGGTGAATAGAAATAAGTATTCTTAATTAAGCCGCGAAACAAACATCAACGGCAAGAGTCTCCTGTCTAGGATGAGGAGAGAATCAGGAAATCAAGGATGCCATACCAAGAATCCTGAATATGACAGTGGGTCATATACCCTGATGGGGGAAATTGGATCCTGGACTAATATCGTCATGAGTAAATTAATCAGCCCGGCATGACAGAAGAGTCATGGGAACCGCGCTCTGAGAAGGCAGTAGCGAGGAGGAAGAGGAAGAATGCCATATGCTGAAGATCATCCTGAGCATCATTTATTATTGATGAGTGTACTCCGCTTGAACAAATGAAGTATTTGACCAAGTGTCCAAAGCAGTGTTCTCATGCCCCAGTTCTTTTCTCGCTGGAAATCTAGGCAAGAGGGGAGATGTGTTGGGATTTTTGCCCATATTTCAGCCTGCTAGATTACCTGGTGTCGCTAGGGAAAATTCCCTAAGGAAAAGTGAATCAGAAATTATTTGGCCCAAGTTTTTGAGGAACTATGTTCAGTGAATTTTGGGATATTCACCTGGTCATATCCGTCAGGGATCAATCCATATGAATACCTAAGGTCTCATAGGGCGGAGTAGCCAACAAAATAGGGGCATCTGATAGTGATTAACTATCAGGTGTACCGATTGAATTAGTCAGGTTTTATCACCGACTGATTAGGAATGAATAGTGAGTTGTGAGGCGAGTGATGCCACCTGCAACTAGTGAATCAATCAGTTGGTGAAGTGATCCGCCATAATGGGTGATAAGTCCCATTACCTAAGCAGGTCGCTAGCCAATTTTCGTTGGTTTGCTTGGATTGAGAGGAAAACGTTAGGGACACATTTTCTGACTCTTTCCATTTGAGGTCTTGAGGATGTCCAATGATGGAAACCTAGCCAGGATGGGGAAGACCATCGCTGCTGAGACGAGGAAGGGTGATTCAATGGCAACGGCTGCTGTTTCATTGAAGAGGTGTCAACTGAGGGTTAGACGGCTGAATCCCCTACTATATAATTTCATGGAATTCACTATAATAAAAGACATATTAAAATCATCATTTAGAAAACACTATTAGCTACAATAATATTGTTGATTCAGTGTATAGTTAGACTATCAGCTTCCATTGTGACGTTCTATCTCAAGGATATTATTGCAGAAGGCAATAATTGGAAGACTCTCAAAGAGAAGAGTAGAGATCTGAGTGGGTGTCTAGAGACAAAGGGAACCACAATTAGGGATAGCTGCTGACTGTGTGTTGGGCCGAAAGAGACTGTCATCAGGCATTCTTGATGAAGATGTGGTAGGCAGGAATATAGGGAACGAATCCCTACAAGTACGAATTATAGAGTATCTAATCAGAAGTACTGGCCGAAGCGTTGGGCCTAATGATAGTTCAAACTCAACTACAGATAATAGTCTTCATACTATTATCGGATAATACATTCTATACAACGCTAAGTGCATGAGGAAATTGAACCTGTGCAGTAAAAAGGCTACTTGGTTGATGACTAATAATCAACCACTAGAGTAAATTTTTACAGGGTTGCCCCCACTATGGAGCAGGTGTGAAGGAAGGGGTACATGTAAAGGAACCAGAGCGGGAACCATGAGTTTATGAGTCTCTGTTGTCTTGGCCTCATATACCCTTAGAGCCAGGATTGGAAATGCTCCAGTAAATGGACGTGGAACCTATTGACAACCTCATGGTAGGTAGGGACCGTGCCCTTGAACGCATTCAAGGAAATAATGTGGATCTTCCACATTGCAATGGGTATCAATAGAAGCACAGGGTGGATGGGATTAGGGATGTAAGTCAGAGCATGAGGAGGCTATTTGAGTTAGAGAAATCCTGGCCGTCTTGGATCTTGAGCAGGCGTGAAACTTCTCACCATATGGCTTTGAACGGGGGCAGTTTTCTAGGTGATGATGTAGGGATCCCTCTCCTCCACATACTGCGCAGGTTGCGTGGAGGAAGTGAGTGCAGTCCGCCATTCTGAAGGTCCTTCTTAGGCAGCGCCAGGCGTTGGCCCTTACCCTCAGCTGGAGGAGTGGATGGTGCGTCATCCTCCATGCAGCCTTTTGTGTGGTTAGTTCATAGGGGATATCCAAAGCATCTAGGTAGTCGACTCTGGTGATGGATGGGGTCATGGTGAGTATATCTTTGTGGGGGTGGTCATCTGGCTTTTGTAACGCGAAGTGGGGTCTGGGTCGTCCCCTTCCCTGCACTGTACCGGTGGTAGCAATGGTTCACCCCATGTGGCAAATGGTTTGGAGGAGGCACTTAAAGTGAGGGGGGTTCTGTGCATGCCTGTTGCATTGGGGTGGTTAGCTAGGTATGTAGTAAGCTGGAAGGATGGTGTGGGTTAGGTATTTTGAGTGCCTGCGCACAGTTGGCCCTCGCTGTCCTAGACCATTGCTGTTGTGGGGGGTCCAGGGTTAGCACTTCCTCTATCCAGGTGCCCAGGATGCGGTTGGCGTGGTGCTCAAAATCTATCAGGCCCATGACCCCGCTGGAGCGTGGGCCATACAGCGTTTCAACCTAGACTGGTGGGCAGGATCCAGGCCACAGCCAACCCTGGATGAGCGCACATATTGACATTATAAGGGTGGGGAAATGGGGATTGCATGTGCGGGGAACCACGGCATCAGGAGGATAAAGGAGTTGGCAACTGCCACTCGCCCCATTAACCTGTGGGATCTACCTGTGACAGTTGAGGTCTATCCTCAGCATCACATTGCCCTGATCTTTGGTAAGACAGGGCAGGCTGTGTCTGTATGTATGGAGGAGGAGGGGGCGTTGGTTCTGGCAAGGACGCCTAAGGGCCGGAGCTTGGAGTAGGCCAAGGAGCAAGATGGGCGTCCAAGTCAGAACAAAACGGAAAACGAGTAAAATGGGTAGTTTCGAGATTCGATTTGGATTTGAATCAAGTGAGAGAGAGAGAGAGAGAGAGAGAGAGAGAGAGAGAGAGAGAGAGAGAGAGAGAGAGAGAGAGAGAGAGAGAGAGAGAGAGAGAGAGAGAGAGAGAGAGAGAGGGGGGGGGGGGGGAAGAGAGAGAGAGAGAGAGAGAGAGAGAGAGAGAGAGAGAGAGAGAGAGAGAGAGAGAGAGAGAGAGAGAGAGAGAGAGAGAGAGAGAGAGAGAATGGAAGAGAAACGGGTGCTTGGGAGTTTCGCGGTTCAATTGGGATTCGAAATGGAACTGGCGCGGAACCGTTGAGGATCAGAACTGGCACGGAACCATTGAGTAAAGATTCTGCGATCCTGCTGTAAATTTTACGCCAAACATCATTCAAGTTGGCAATGGCACCATAAGCTTATATTATATTTTATTTTAGCTTTTAGCATGTGTATATAGGGAAGGAACTGGGAGCTGGAGGCTCCTCAGTTCTGTTTTCTATCAACTTAGCCAAATATTAAATAAAGAACTTAAAATTCATATATTTATATTTTGAGTTTATTTTAAAGATATTGCCTAACTGCAGCCATGTTTGTCTTGAATCAACAAGAATTGGACTTTGAGAGTGAGCTTGGGAGAGCTATTGCCTCCCTTTATACCTTGTCTTGGAGTCAAGGCATGTTGCTGGGGTTAAGTATACTTGCAACTGTCTTCCAGGGGGTGCTTGTCCAATCTTGTAGCACGCGCACCAGGAGAGTAGTATCAGGAGTCCTGTCAGCCCTATGGTCTTTAACATGGATCCTATTGCCCAACTCATTCGTGGCTCATTGGAAGGAGCCAGTGCGTTACATTAAACAGAACTCATTTACTTTCCTGTCGTTGTGGTGGCAAGCAAAAGAGGTGTCAGAAGAAGTTGTGTTTCCAATGTGGTATAACCATACTGCAACACTCTTGATGGTGATATTCTCCACCGCCTTTTTGCTTCATGAATTATACCGGGTTTTAGAGTGTGTGTCCCAGGATGGTGGGAAAGTGGTAGGGCCTAGGAAGGACAAAGGAAGAATTCCCACGGTTTTAAAATTGGAAGACTTGGAACTGATCCACCAGACGTTTAGCCAGGTTCAGTTTCAGGGACGTTTGACAAAGGAAGCGGGTGGAGAGGATTCGTTTGCCATGCAGTTAAGTTAGGTTCTGTTGGCACTTCCAGTAAAGCAGTCAAACTGGGTGCAATAACTTTTAGAAGAGCATTCAGGGTTACCCGTATTGGTGGAGGAATGTCTGGATTGGATTGACCGTGCAGCATGTCCAGATGAGGCGCAGGATTCGGCCTGGGCGGCGTTACTGCAGTGTGGTCAAGGGAAGAAGTCAGTGGAGGAGTATGGCCAGATGTTCCGCGCATTGGCAAGAGCAGCAAAGGCACCTGAGTCTCAGCTTCCGCGCATGTTTCGCCAAAACTTGCAAGCTGATTTATTATTGGCAATGGCGGCGGTGAAACCTGCAGCGACGTTGGAGGAAGAGGTAGGTTTAGCCTTGCAGGTAGAGCGACAGTTGAGTTTGGTACGGGCCTGTCAGGAATTTTTGCGACCCCCAGGGGGATTCCGAGGACAGAGTGGTGGAAGAAGGGCAGGTTCAGAGCCCATACATGGTTCTAAGGGGCTTAGCTATGTGGAGGATGGAAAGAAGAGTCAAGGAAATCCTGAGGGTATGTTTTAGGTGCGGGAGACAGGGATTCCCATTGAGATTACCGCTCAGGATCCTGAGGCTCAGAATAAGAAGGCTCCTTATAATTTTGCAAGCAGCTGGTGAATCCGGTGCCTCAAAATAAACCGCTTACTTCATCTTATCCTTATCTGATTTTGCCCGTCAATGTGCTTGTGGGGGATGAAGGAAGGGATTGCGGTGAAGTTCTAGCTTTGATTGACACCGGAGCTGGGGAAAATTATGTTGAGGAGAAGTGGGCAAAAAGCCATGGATTGTCATTACAGAAGGATGGATGGGTGACGTTGGCAGACGCCCTCAAAAAAACGGCGGTATGGCGAGTGCAGGCCAAGGTCCTGTTGAGGCAAGGCCTGGAGGTATTCAGGGAGGAGCTTCAAGCCGTAGCTCACCTGCCACATTTGGTGGTGCTAGGGATGAGATGGTGGCACCATTTCTGCCCACAGTTTGATATGAAGAGAGAGGGTTCTGTTGTCGCCTAGAGATCAGGGGACGTGTGAATGGACGTTTCAGTCCCAAGGTTCGTTGGTGAAGCACATGGGTGGAATCAACTCAAGTGTGCCAGTGGAAGGATTGCCGAGGGAGTATCAGGATTTTGCGGAGGTGTTTGAGCCTAAAGGTGATGCGCCTTTTTCGCCTACAGGGGATTTTGCATTTGGATTCCGGTTCAAGGAGGGCTCTGAGTTACCAAAGGGCTGTCCAGTCTATCCGTTGAATCCATGGGCCCGAGAGGCATTGGAGGATTATGTCCATAAGATGCTGGATATGGGTTTGATTGTGCCTTCCAAGTCGCCGATGGTTTCGCCAGTCCTGTTGGTTCCCAAGTCAAGGGGGAGTTACGTCCTTGTGTTAATTTCCAATGCCTTAATGAGGTGACGGAACCTGACCCCTATCCAATGCCACTCATGGAGAACATTCTGCCCATGATCTCCGGGTGTGGGGTGTTCACCAAATTGGATTTGTTGGACGCTTTCAATCAAATTCCTGTTCGCCCTGAGCACCAGCGGTATACAGCATTCAAATGTCATCTGGGAAACTTCGAGTACAGGGTTATGCCATTTGGGCTACGCAATGCCCCTGCAGTTTTCCAGCGCATGATTGATCATGTATTGGGGGACTTAGTGAGTAGGTGTTGTGTTGCTTATATGGATGACATCATGATGTTTTCCAGATCAGCACAGGACCATGTGAGGGATGTGAGAAGTGTGTTGGAGGTGGTTAGGAACGCGGGTTTGAAGTTGAAGCCATCCAAGTGCGAGTTCAATAAGGAATTGGTGTCCTTCCTAGGGAACGTGGTCCTCCAAGAAGGGATAGCGATCTGTCCTGATAAGTTGCGGGCGGTGCGGGAATGGAAGGCTCCTGGAAAAGGACTGAAGTGCGAAGCTTTTGGGGGTGGTAAATTTCGTGCGGAGGTTTTCTAGGGATCTGGCCCAATGGGCTGTGCCGTTGACAAGACTGACGGGAGACGTGCCATTCGTTTGGGGGGAGGCTGAGGAGAGGGCATTTCAGCAAGTGTGGACGAGTCTGCTGACAGCCCCAGTTCTGGCACACCCTGACCCAAACAAACCATTTGTGATAGAGACTGACGCGTCAAATTTTGCACTTGGAGCCGTGTTGTTGCAGGAGGGTAAGGATGGGTTGAACATCCTGTCTGTTACTTCAGTCAGAAGATGGCACCAGCTGAAACCAACTATCCAGTTTACGACAAGGAACTTTTGGCAATAGTTGCAGCTTTGGGGAGTGGCAACACCACCTATTGTATGCCAGGCACCTGGTTGTCATCTGAACAGACCATCGAGCCTTAGAATACTATAAGTCCCCACGCCTGATGAACCAGAGGCAGGCCTGGTGGCACTTAGAGTTGGTTCAATATGACCTGCGGATTGAATACAAGCTGGGAAAACAAAATATCTTGCCAGATTTATTGAGCCGTGATTCTGGACTGGTATTTTCCGATGAGGAGTTGAGGAAGTTCAATACAGCCATGATGTTGCCACAGAACCTGTTTGTAACGATCCAGGGCTGGAGGGAAGGAATGGCAGGAAGAATCTGGACTGCACAGCAAAGATGTGAGCTGGGCCAACGGATAAGAGAAGAGACAGGAGAAGGTGAGGCAAGCAGGGGGCATGCAGGATTCTCAATTTGGGGTGGTATCATACGCCATGAGGGAAGGATTTGGGTCCCTGTGAAGAGTTTGCAACAAGAGGTAATGGCAGCTAATCATGACCATCCTCTGTCAGGTCATCCCGGTCAAGAGAAGATGTTAGATCTTGTTCGCCGTCACTATTTGTGGAGAGGTGTGGGTGTGGCGGTGCGGAAGTATGTTTCACGTTGTGTGGTTTGCGCCAGGGCAAAGACCCAACGGGTGCACTGGGGGGAAATTGAAGCCGCTCCAAATTCCTTCTAGGCCATGGTCCTCAGTGAGTGTGGACTTCATCACAGGACTGATTAAGTCACAGGGGATGGATGCCTTGATGGTGGTGGTGGATCGCATGACTAAATATGCAGAGTTTTTCCCTTGTTGGTCAACCATTTCTGCAAAGGTGGCAGGACAGATTTTTGTAAATGAGGTTTTCTCCAGACATGGGGTGCCTGAAGAGAATGTGTCAGATTGTGGTCCACATTATACATCTAAATTTTGGCTCCACATGTTGGGGAATCTAAAGATCAAGGCTTGCCATTCGTCAGCATACCATCCTCAGTCAGACGGCCAAACTGAGAGAGTAAATCAGATATTGGAGCAATATTTGAGGTGCTATGTCTCAGGGCGGCAGGATGACTGGGTATATTGGGTGAAGCTGGCTCAATTTGCTTATAACAATCATAAGCATTCATCCAGGGGTATGACCTCGTTTTTCGCAAATCATGGCCAACGCCCAGAAGGTATGGGGCCCAGGGAGCAAGGTCGGAATCCAGTGGCAGATGAGCTGTCGCGAGATACCTGGGACACCCTGGAGCTCCTGAAGAAGAATTTGGTGGTGGCAGTCGCGGCTCAGAAGAGGAAGGCGGACCAGCATAGATCTAAAGGTAGAGCTTTCAAGAGAGGTGATTGGGTCTTGGTGAATGCTCGGAACTATGCCTTGCCTGTAAGGAGCCAGAAATTGGGGCCAGTGGCGTTGGACCCATATCAGGTAGTGAGGGCGGTGAACGAGGTGGCATTTGAGCTGAAGCTCCCAGAAGGGTCAAGAGCCCATCCGGTGTTGCATGTATTGCAGCTCAAGCCATTCTTTGGCCAGCCACCTGAAAGGGCTTCTCCTTTATTTCCAGCTGGAGGAGGAGCTGAAGAGTATGAAGTTGAGGAGATTCTTGACACCAAAGTGGTGTGAGGACGTCATTCATTCTTGGTACGTTGGGTGGGTCATCCTATTGAGGAGTCCACATGGCAGTCAGCTAGGGATTGTGCCCAATGTCCTGAGAAAATCCAAGAGTTCTTCCTGTCTAGGGGGGTGATGTGACAGTTGAGGTCTATCCTCAGCATCACATTGCCCTGATCTTTGGTAAGACAGGGCAGGCTGTGTCTGTATGTATGGAGGAGGAGGGGGCGTTGGTTCTGGCAAGGACGCCTAAGGGGCCGTAGCTTGGAGTAGGCCAAGGAGCAAGATGGGCGTCCAAGTCGGAACAAAACGAAAACGAGTAAAATGGGTAGTTTCAAGATTTGATTTGGATTCGAATCAAGAATGGAATGAAATGGGTGCTTGGGAGTTTCGCGGTTCAATTGGGATTCGAAATGGAACTGGCGCGGAACCGTTGAGGATCAGAACTGGCACGGAACCATTGAGTAAAGATTCTGCGATCCTGCTGTAAATTTTACACCAAACATCATTCAAGTTGGCAATGGCACCATAAGCTTATATTATATTTTATTTTAGCTTTTAGCATGTGTATATAGGGAAGGAACTGGGATCTGGAGGCTCCTCAGTTTTGTTTTCTATCAAATTGGCGAAATATTAAATAAAAGAACCTAAAATTCATATATTTATAATTTGGGTTTATTTTAAAGTTATTGCCTAACTGCAGCCATGTTTGGCTTAAATCAACAAGAATTGGACTTTGAGAGTGAGCTTGGGAGGGCTATTGCCTCCCTCTATACCTTGTCTTGGAGTCAAGGCATGTTGCTGGGGTTAAGTATACTTGCAACTGTCTTCAAGGGGGTGCTTGTCCAATCTTGTAGCACGCGCACCAGGAGAGTAGTATCAGGAGTCCTGTCAGCCCTATGGTCTTTAACATGGATCCTGTTGCCCAACTCATTCGTGGCTCATTGGAAGGAGCCAGTGCGTTACACTACCCTTGAGGGAGGCGATTCTGTTGGATGTCAATTGTAGCAGGTTATTTTTGATCATCTTAATTGCATACCCCCTGTTTCCAACCATATCCCAGGGTGGTGGACAGGGGTGGTGGTGGGAGGTAATGCAAAGGGTAGGGCGAATGAGTTTTGCGTCTTGGGTGTGTGTGTGGTGGGGGAAGCGGTACAGTTGGTGGTGTATTTGCCAAGGAGGATAATTTCGGTTTTTCATTTATTAAGTGATGTGCTACTCACCGTGGAGTATTCCTCTAGGGTGCGCTCCAGCTGTCGGGTGTCTCTGTTATCAGCTATACCTATTACACAGTTGTCCACAAAGGCTATTATCTTTACAGGGGGCTGGCCTAGCTCAGTTATGCCCCTGAGGCGTGAGTTGGCAACGTGGAGGAGTGGGTCAAAGCTGAAGTTGTACAGTAGCGGGATGAGGGGGTACCCTTGCTTGAGCCCTCTGTGTGGGGTGATCCTGTTGGTCAGGAAACCAGGGCCACATACTGCCATTGATGCAGATTCCGTGAGGAGCATTGGCCAGAAGATGATCCTGGATGGGAGGTTGAAAGCATGTAGGCACTCTTTTAGGTATGGCCAGCTAACGCGGTTGTATGCCTTCTCCTGGTCGAGGAATACCAGGGCACCCATCGCTTTGGATTGGCATACATTGGAGATGGAGAGAGAGCTAAACCAGATGGAGCTCCCTGGTGTAAAGCCAAATTGGTTGGGTGATAGGGCTTTTGAGGCTAGTGCTCCCAGTCTGGTAGCTGAAATTTTTGTGAGTCCTTTAGTGTCAGTATTTGAGAGTGCTATTGGTGCCAGTTGGACAGGTCCAGTCTGTCACCTTTTTTGAATAGGGTAATGACATAGGAGTCCTGTCCTCCTGAGAGGAGACGGGTCTCCAGAAAGCACTGGTTCATGGATGCTAGAAGGAGGGGGGAGATCTGTAGAAATTTTTTATAAAATTCGTAGGGTATCCCATCAGGGCCTGGGCATTTTCCTATGTGGTGCACTGTAGACTATATTCAGAGCTCCTCCTTCGTTATCAGTTTTAGGAGATTATAGTCTGGCGGTGCACTCTGTATTTCAGAAGAGTGTACTTTTTTATTTTTTAGGGATCAGGTGGGGTGTCACGGTAAAGTTCAGTGTAATAGTGGTGGATTTCTGCCTTGACCTCCATTGGGTCAGCTACCACAGTTTTGTCAGCTTTGTAGACCTGTGCGCACTGAGGCAGGTTACCTTGGGAGTGGTATTGTTGGAAGAAGAATGCCTAGCAGATTTCGCCTTCTTTTGTGTGCTTACCTTTCCACAATACTTTGATTCTGTGTTGGTGTTCGTGGATGAGGGCATTAAGGCGGGTGGAAATTGCTGCTCATTTGCCCCCAGTTCGGGCTGTATCCTGTTTTTGGGGTATTGAGTTCAAGGTGGTTGAGTTCTGCTAGGGTGCTTCTGATTGTGGCGGTATCTGCAGTGTATTTGTGCGAAGTGATATGGTGGCTCTTGTATATTAGTTTAAATGTGAATTTTTCTCAAGATTCAATGGGATCTGATGTGAACGGGGCAGTAAATTTTGGGTTTGAATCTTCATGCTCAACCCATTCAGAAATTTTGGGGAGTTTTATATTTTATGGGTATAGCTTCCTCCAGGGCTTCATCCGCATTTGAGTCCTGGTTGGCGTGGACTGCACTGAAACTAGAAGATGGTTGGAGAAATTAATTTTTTGTGGCAAAATTTAAAATGAATGAGTGACAGGATTTTGGCATGAGGATGTGGTTGATGAGGCTCATTGAGATTAGTGTACCCTCACATATGCTGGGGCGGGTTATTTGGGGAAGGAGTGGAGCCCCGGGGGGGAGGGTGTCATACAGGCCAAGGGATGCCTTCATTGCATGGAACTCAGAGTGTCCCAGTGGGTATCCCCTGGGGTTGAGCCATCATTCCGTAATGGGATTGTCCCAACAGTTGAAGTCGCCCAACAGGATAGTGTCCAGCGGGAGGTTGAACGTCAGAATAGATTCAAGGAATTGTTTCTGCTTGGACGCGGTGCATGGTGCATAGATACAGGCTATCAATAGTGTGGCCTCTTGGTTTGCGATCCTTGCAATTAGGACACGGCCATCTAAGTGCAATGAGGATTTGACAATTTTTATTTTTTTGTTATTATTGTGGATGACCACCCCACAGTGGGACGTCCATATTGAATGGGACGGTGAGACCCTGGCCGCCCAGGATCCCTCTTCCCCCTGTAGATAGTGGGTCTCTTAGATGGTCAAGATGTCTACTAGTGGTTTGCGCAGGAAGTCTAGTTTTTGGCTCAGGATGCTTGAGCCCTGGATCCTGCGATGTTTAGCATCCCTATTGACACTGAGGTGCCCGTGGCGCCTCAGGAGCAGTTTGGCGGGCCTTCCGGCCCTAGTCTCCCAATCATTGCCTTGGACTTGCTCCATGTGATTGGGCCAGTCCACTCCGAGGCTTCCAGTTCCTTATCTTGTGATGATATTGTGCGGGTATTGTTAGATTTGGGGATTGTATTAAGCTTTTCCACACGTGATTTTGTTTGATTCAAATTGGTGCGCTGATTGGGTTCTAATGTTTTGG
Organism: Massospora cicadina; assembly: GCA_022478985.1. NCBI lineage: Eukaryota > Fungi > Entomophthoromycota > Entomophthoromycetes > Entomophthorales > Entomophthoraceae > Massospora > Massospora cicadina. The sequence goes on from JAKSZP010017176.1 coordinate 77,763, forward strand.
GGTTTGATTTTGGCGCTCTGGGCCCTGTTGGCTCATCCATAATGGATGCAGAATGTCCCAGTAATTTTATTTGATTGGGATCATGTGGTGATTCTGTTAGCTTGTTGAGAAAATTTTCTGCATGGGTTGTCTGATCTGACTGTTTGGCTCAGATCACATCCTCCATGGTTGCTCCAGCTTGGGAATTAGTTTCTGATTGGCTGGTTTGGCCAATTTCCTCTCTGTCCATCTGTATTTGGTCCAGGTCATTGGAGGAGGTCACGAGAGATGCGGCCTTAGCCACTGCCCGCTTGCAGGCCTTCTGCACTTGTTTGCGTAATTTGGGTGAAATTGGGTCAATGAGGATGTAGCGTCTGTCCTCTCCCCAGAGGAAAGCGTGGTTGGCGTCGACTAATCTTCTGAAGGACTCCTTGTCTTCGTCCATGGCGTCATTGCAAAAGTCTGGGGCCATGACTCCCTCCTTCACGGGGCACACATGTTCCTTGTGCCCCAGTGTGGTGCAATGGTTGCAGATGGGCGGTGCGCGTTCTGGAGTGATGCGGAAAAGTTTTGACACTCCCCCATCTGGGAGGTGAAATACCGCGGTGCATGGGATTTTGGTTAAATTCGCGGCCACATCAGGGACTGGGTCAATTACAGCAATTGCCTTTCCTGTGCACAGGTTCAGCATCAGGTAAAACGCTGTAGTTCTAGTTGTTTTATTTCTCCATAGCTTTGAAGGCTGAATTGGAGTTCTTCTTTGATTAGCTTACGGGGAGGTTGGTGGGAAGTGAGTCAAATGAGATGAACAAAGTGTTTGCTTTGTTCCATCTGGTGCGCGTGGTGCACACAATTCGTTTGCCCTTGGGGAGGATTATTTTGACACGGACTTTTGCTGTGGCATCTGCATCCACTTTAGTTTCAAACCCATATCAATTCAGCCGCGGTGCATTGTGTGGATGGTAACATATACCGCATGGGGAAAGAGGGAGGCCTGTGCCTCACCTACCTTCTCCCACAGAGTTGGGGAATGGACCCCTAAGAAAAGTCAGAGCCCATGTTCCACTTTTGATAGGGGCTGTGCATATTAAATTTTCATGTACTAGTTTTGTTTTGTGGTAAACTCCACAAACCTGAGCGGTGTTTGGGTTTGGGGTTTTTTGGTGGCGTTGGCTCCTGATCCCCCTCCAGGGCGTTTTTTGCCCTTGGGTGCACTGTTATGGTCATTGCTTGATATGACTTTCGCCCAGTTTTGTTGGGTTTTATTAAATTCGTCATCTCACCTGTGTGATTATCAAAATCTATCTGCACAAATCAAATTTTGGTAACTGATATTATTGTTATAGGAAAGAAAAGCTTAGCACGTGGCACCCTTTTTTGGCTAAATCCTCATCTTTGTGTTCATCTTCACCCTCAGCATGCAAATCCACCCAGTTAACGGCGTTATTGGTATCCTTTTTGGGGTGCATCCTTCTTTCTGTAGGCTTTTAACGAACAAGATTGGTAGAGGTGCTCAGGATGGTGGCACTTATTGCAAGTCAATTCTTAACGGGGCATTTTTGTGCTGGTTTAGGGTTATTGTCCATTATTTTATTGCTCTTACCTTTAGTTAACATAGACAGCCTTGTTGATCCTTTAAGGAGGTGTTCCCAATGCCTTATAAAAGTTTTGTACATCCCATATATAAGAAGCAATGATTATTTGAGTGCCTTCAGGGACATTGCGGTTTTAACTTCTAGGGTCACTTGCATCTTTAAGGCAGGATGCATTTCCAAGGAACTTAGCAGAACTGTTTTTTCTGTTAGAAAGTCTATAGTTCTGGTCATCTATAATTGAAGGCTTTGAGATAGTATCAAGAGGCGTAGTTTGCTGCCAACTTGTTATTTCTCACTTCATAAGTAAGAATTCCTGTTTCATGTTTTGACATCCTATTGACTTCAAAACTCTATGAGGATGATGCTCTTTACTTTAATACAGGTCAGCCCAGGTTGTAAGCTCCCACTAAGGATCTCCTGAGTTTCATGACTCATACATCCTTGCACGTGGAAAGCCTTTAGGAAGTCACTCGCACTATCCATGTTATTTTAGTACATCTGGAGGAAATCAAAAATAGTTCCTTCTACCATTGTGTACATGGTATTGAAATAAAGTTTTGAAGTTGAGTTCCTCTTTTATAAGCTCAGCGCGCACCATATTCATGGACATGACAGTCAGTTGAGTATACAGGATTGGTGTCTCTAACTAAGCGGATTCATAAGAGAAGGTAGAGTCTGGCTGTGGTACAATCCGCATTTGAGCCTTCAACTCATCTAAATTCTTGTCAAAGGCATTCTTCATGAAATAATGCTGGCCTAAGCGCTCTTCATACTCATTCAAGGTGTGAATGTTCATTCCATTCTCACTCATAAGAGATAGAATCTAATATTCCATCTCCTTAAAAGCAGACTTATGCTTCACTATGGGTGAAGGTCCTCTCACTATTGGAATGGAGGCAATTCAGGCTCTTCTAGTGGTTTCTTTGACACGCTCTAGTTAGTTTTGTAAGCTTAAAAACTACTAGTTCCCAGATGTGGAGTCTCAAACATATGTTTCTTTCCTCCCTCGCCAGGAGTTTTTAGAAATGCTCACTGGGGTACACTTCCATATCTGCGTTATCAAACTGCTCTTGAAGAATCTCATGTTCTTCACTCTCTCTGATGGCATCACCCTTGTAGTGAGCGCCACAATCAGCTCAATGGCCCTAGATCTCTTAACTTGTGAGGCCAACTTGCTGCTTAGGGGCTCTGTTCCACACAGATTAGTGACCAAATACTTTCTCAAGAGTCATGATCATCCTCACTGTGGAAATCCTCTACTGATGCTACCTGAGGTAGCATTATTTCATTTAAAACTGTTCTCATTCATGGCAAAACTCTTATGAACACTCTCTGACAGGTTCTCTTTTACGTTGTCCACCTCTGAACATAACAAAATTGTATCCACCCTCTCACTTGGTAGCTCACTTCAAAGTACACATGCAAACGAGTGTCCTGTTCTTCCAAAGAAGATCTCAAAATGGCTACTGTATTCTTCTCAACTGCTAATCTTAGAATGATTATTGGTGATTAGATCACTTAAACTGATATAAGTGAAACAAAAAGGATAAACTGAGACTGGAAGTTTTGAATTACACCTCTGTAAAAAATTTATTGGTCTTGATTATTAACATCCAATAACCCCTATAAACTTATTACTTGCACAGGTTTGATTTGTGCAATTTGTCCGCATTGTATAGTTGTTGGGTATAATTGGTTGATAATAGTATGATGACTATTAACCTTAGTTGAATGGAAACCTAGATATCAGCCCAACGCTCGGCTAGTATTTCCAAAAAAATACTTGTGATATCTTGAAATAGGAATTTGTTCCCTTGTACCGTCTAACCCTATCTTCTTTCAGATTCCCATTGACAGTTTCTCCAGTTTGACACACAGTTGGCAGCAATCCATGATTTGACTCCACTTCTTCTCTGGATCTCTGCTCGATCCTTACTATTTTCCTTAAAGAGTCTCCCAATCAATGCACACAGCAATAATATCCCTAAGAATATAACAAATGAAAGCTGACAGAGTTTACTACACTGGTATATCTAATTTATACTGTATAAACTGTTTTTATCATGAGTGAATTCTAGGGAATTTATAGTGGGTATTTGGTTATCTAACCCTCAGTTTACATCTCTTTGATGAAACAGCAGCTTTTGCCATTATATTACCCATCCTCATATCAGCAGCGATAGTCTTCCCCATCCTAGCTAGGATTTCATCATTGGACATCCTCGAGACCTAAAATGGAAAGAGTCAGAAAACGCGTCACTAACATTTTCCTCTTGATCCAAGCGAACCAACCATATTTGGCAAGCGAGCTACTTAGGTAATGGGACTTGTTACCCATTAAGGCAGGTCATGAATCAACTGATCAATTTGCTAGTTGCAGGTGGCATCACTCGCCTCTCAACTTACTACATACATTCCCAATGAGTCAGTGATGAAACCCAACCGATCCCAATTGGTACACTTGATAGTTAATCACTATTGGATGCCCCTATTTTGTTGCCAACTCGCCTAACAAGATTTCAAGCATTTGTCCGGATTAAATCCCAACAGATCCAACCAGGAAAGTATCCTAAATTCCCCTGAACATAGTTGCCCCAAAATCAGGGTTAACCAATTTCCAATTTACCTCACATTAGGGAATTATCCCCTGGCAATTCCTGGTAACCTAGCTGGCTGGGAATATGGACAAAAATACCAACACATCCCCCCTCTTGCCTAGATTTCTAGCGAGAAAAGGATTGGGGCAGTAGAACACCACTTCAGACAATTGGTCAAGTACTTCATTTGTTCAAGGGGTTTATGATTACCAATACTCAACGATGCTCAGGACAACCTTTGGCATGCAGCTCTCCTCCTCTTCCTCCACGCTACCACCTATTCAGAGCATGGTCCCCATGATCTACTGTCATGTTGGGCTGATCAATTTACACATGAAAATATTAATCCCAGGATCTGGTTTTCTCCTATCAGGGCATATGACCTGCTGTTATATTCAGGATTCTTGGTCTGGCGTCCTCAATTTCCTGATTTTCTCCTCATCCTAGATAGGAGACTCTTACCATTGATGTTAGTTTTGCAGCCCAATTAAAAATGTTTATCTATGTTCGCCCTTGTTATTTTCTTATCATTAACTCTTGGCTCATATCATTCTTAATTATTCTCTGGAGAGCTTATCCCAATAATTTTGAGATTAATTTCTCTTAAATTGGAGCTTAATGGATTGTAGAGTGCATAATGTCAACTATCATAAGTCTGACATTCCCCCTTTTGTCCAGCTCATATGCAAAATTATGAGTCTCAGTACCAACGGCTGCTCAATAGCTTATCTGATAAAGACCTTCAGCTCTTCCAGCAGATGATTCAGGCTGCATGACAGAACCTCTAATATGGTCTTTCCAGGACTCATGTGCTTAGTCTGGCCTCTTGGCTAGTCCTTCTGTGGAATTATCAGAAATGGTAACCATCCCTTCAAAAACCAGGCTAGCAATCATTTCAAACAACTCGCAGCCAATTCTTCCTCTGTCATTGATTCCTGAGTTAGATTTTGAAAATAAACTGGATTTAGCTCCTTTTGCAGGTGCACCAAACATCATTGTTGATGCTCCTGAAATAATGCCTTTTGCTCTTGAGTGTTCTTTCTGGATTGGTCAGATTTGCTTCCTAAGTTCCTCTTCCAACTCAGACAGTATTACAAGCCAGCTGTCTTGGCCACCGAACTCACCATTGGCAACAGCATTCATTTTGTACTCCCCTATGCAGAATTGAGGGCCAAGGTCACCAAAGCTTTATCCATAGCACTGAATCCTTCCAATCTTGAGAACATCCTAGATTGGGATATCACCGATTATGCTCTTCGCTTTGCTAGCCAAGCTCTTTGAATTTGGGCCACAAAGCTTCCAGCCTACCAGGTTCCATTTCTCCCTCTGCTTAAGCTTCCAAGAAGCTCATAGTTGTCACTTGTAGGATGCCATTTGCTCCTTGCATGACTATCTCATTTCTGGCACATCCCTCGGTATCTTCTGCTGATGGCTTTAATAGGGGGCATGATTTTGGCAACCCCCGTCTAGCATCCCTTGTTCACTGCTGGCCCATATGTCCGGTGTTCTTGATGAAGTCCATTGGCAAGCACTCAAGACTAATCTTCCAGCTCCAGTAGCATATCAGGATTGCTCAGGGATATTTGCCAACTGCCTCTTTCTGTACTGTTGCTTCCTTCCCCACTCTGTGGTTTCACAATTGGCTTCTTCTGACATCTCTTTTTCCCTTCCCCTAGTTGCTTTCTTACATGGAACTACATCCGCTCAATGAACTTGGTTTCATGTAGGTTTAGCCTTTGCTAGCATCTGATCTCACATGGACTTCAACGGGTTATTCATTCCTACAGCAATCCATCCTCCCTCCTCCAAGAGGCGACATAGGCGAATGTATCCCCAAATTGAGGATAATCAATAAAAATAAAAGTTATAAAAACATAGAGGTTTTTTACGCGGTTTTATAATAATTTTTTCTAATATTTTTATCAATTTTTTTATTTTTCTTCTTTTTTCCATGGGACTTGACCTTGTTTCAGTTCAGCAGTCCATCTTTTTATTTTTCCTCAAACTGGATCCTAGATATTCATAGACCTACAAGTTTTCTATGGTTCAGAGGTCCTTTTTGAACTTAACCATCTAGATTGGTTCAGAGGTCCTTTTTTTGACTTGACCTAAGCATTAGGACATGACCAACTTAATGGTTCAGCGGTTTTTCAGGAACTCTTTTTTGCTATTTTCTTCATCAAGCCATCACTTTAAATACTTAGCATGGATTAACTTACTACTATTCCATACAAGATTTTCTAGATGGAATAGGAATCCATTGCCATCTTGGCAATAATTTCAAATGGACCTAACCATAATGCATCCAGTTTGTTTCTTCTCCCAAAACCATGCATATTTCAATAGGAAACTCTTTTGCCTATTCAATATTCTGATAAAGCCAGTCAGTTCTTATTGTCTGTCAAATTCACTCATATCCTTTTCTTCAACATAGTATTGAATGCTTGCAATTGCATTTTAATTAGAATATTTGTCAATTGATTTAAGTACTGTTTGACGCACATCCCCAATGTTGGTTCCAACACTGAATATAAAATTGGCAGCAACGTGGCCTTCCTCCTATATAGCAATTTAAATGGCGTTTTTCCAGTTGCCATATGATGACAATATTGTAGGCGAATGTCACTAAACTCAGGTATGTTCCCCACGCAGAAGTTCTTCCTGTGAACAGCTTCCTCAGCGTTGTGGCCAGCGTCCTATTGACTCATTCTACCAGTCTGTTTGTCTCCTGCTGGTAGGTCAGACACAACTTATTGGATGCCCATAATTTCATTTAATCATGGGGTCACATGAGATGTGAAGTTAGTCCCATTGTTGCTAAGCAGGACCTGCGGGCTCCTTGTTGGTATACTACTTAATCCAGGATGAACTTCGCAGTGCTGGTAGCATCCACTTTTTCCAGGGCCTTCATCTCGACCCATCTCATCAGATAGTCTATAGCAACTATTATGTACTTGACTCCCCCTGTGCTCATTGTCAGTGGTCCCATCACATTGATGGATACTGTATGACAGGCAAGTTTAGGGCGGACCAGTAAGTATCCAGTTGTATTCTTATGAGGTTTGTGCAGCTGGCACTCCACACAACAAGCAAGATAGTCGGCAACATCATAGTTGATTTACTTCCGGCAGTAGTACTGGAAAATATGATTGGTTGTTTTTATCAGGCCTCCTTGCCTGACAACCTTATGAGCGTCTTGAATGAGAGCTGCTCTTTCCAACAGCTTTGGGAATAATAACCACTTCCCATTAATCATCTTAAACACTTATTCATCCATGGTCTTGGTGTTTTCCATCGCTTTTTGAAGCGCACCTTGGATTCCTCAGGGCTCATTCCTGATTTCTCCATCGACCATTCTCTGAAAAAAATTCATCCACCTGCTGGTATACCATCTGGACCATTGGTAATTGCAATAAGCCATCCGCATTCTGGTGAGAAGTCCCACTTGGTGGACAATCTCATAATCGTAAGCCTGTAGCTTTAGTGCCCATTGGGCCCATCGTCCTTCTGGTTCTCTCAAATTATGGAGCCAACGCAACAAGGAGTGGTCTTCACCACTTTGATTTGCTTTCTGTGGATTTACACCTGAAACTGCTTACAAGTGTAAATGACCACAAGACATTCCCACTCAGTTATAGTGTATTTCCTCTCAGCGGCTTAGAGTGTCCAGCTCACATGTGCCACAGGATGTTCGTCCCCAAGTTCATCTATTTGGCTTAATATGGCGCCGATTGCCATCAACAAAGCATCAGTTTGTATAATAGTTTCTTGATCGAAATTCAGAGATTTCAAAATCAGAGAATCTTTTAGATGTTGGCATAACTCATCAAAGGATTCCTGTGCTTCTTCATTCCATACGAATCCTTTTTTTGGATCCTTCAATAGATGGAATAGGGGCTTAGCAATTCTTGCAAATTCCCAAATAGATCTTCTATAGTATCTGACCATTCCAATGAACACTTGGTTATCTTGAACACTCTTTGGCACAGCCATCCATACTATGGTCTCAATCTTCTGGGCTTGCAGCTGCAATCCACTAGAGTTGATCACGAATCCCAGATTTTCCAACTTTTTCTTGAAGAAGTGACAATTCCTTGGCTTTATCTTCAGGTTAGCCGCGGACAATCTCTTAAATACTTCTTCCAAGTGGTGTAAATGGTCAGTAAACGTCCTACTGAACACATTTTAATCGTCCAAGTACATCAGGATTCATGACAACTTCAAGTCTCTCAGTATAGTGTCCATGGCCCTCTGGAACGTTGCAGGCGCATTGCATAGACCCTGGGGCATTCTCATCGGTTGGTATAGCCCCTGCGCAGTAGTTATCTCGCATTTTTCTTGGTCTTCTCTTGGCAAATAGATTTGCCAATATCCTAATATTAGATCCATTGCTGAGAAATACTTCGCTTCTCCTAATTGATCTAGTGCACTATCAATTCTTGGTAGGGGATACAAATCCTTTTTTGTAATCTTATTCTGCTTCCTGGTAATCAATTTACACTTGATTAGAGCCATACTTTTTCTTCACAATCAGAATTGGACTCGCCCAGGGACTCAACAATGGAACAAGAAGCCCATGCTTTACTAGCTTGCTGATTTCTTATTTCACTACCACTTTGACCACCTTTGACCATTAAATCGGTCTCATCCTGATTGGCAAATTTTACCTGGTATCAACCTTATAGATCACATCTCTCATGCATCCCAAATCATGGTCATTCTGGGCGAATACTTCCTGATACTTGTCAAACAATTTGAGCACCTCCTCTTGCTGGCCTTCCGTCAGATCAGCGAGTTGCTCTTGATCAACCAATAGGTTGATATCTCAGTTACCCCAACCAGTAAACCCATCTCATCAAGGGTCCCAAAATCATGGAATTTCCTCAGTTCTGCCGTTTGGATTAGATGAACAAATGCGATAATCTGATTCTTCCTGATCTTCATTGTGTTTTTCAATTAAATTAGCCAGGAGAACTCAAATTTCTCCATGGCCCGGCATTATTATTCCAGGAGCCACCCAAGGCTCTACTCTGGACTTCTTCCAGGGGCTTCCCGACCTCTCCATACAGCAGCTCTGGTATCTCTAACATCAACCCCATGTTGACTATCATCTGTGATCCCGGTGGTATGGTTTTCTCATTCTTGATCCTCAGTGGAATTCCCTGGTTTTCTAGGATTTCCGTCAGCATTTCTCGTCACTTCTGGCCAACTAATTGATACTGAAATGGGACGTGCCATCATTGTATATCAAGTTGATAAAGTTTTTTCTCCTATTCAGTGGAGCTTCCCCATCCTTCTTATAGACCAATGGTAACGTCTGACCCAATATGGTCAATGTATTATCCTTGAAGTTACATATAACTCCTATTTCCATAGAAATTCCATCCCGATCAGAATGTCATAGTTTTTTTGCAAAAAGTATTGCTGGCGCAGATACCACCAAGGGTTAAATCAAAGTGGCAAAGCGCTATACGCTCCACATGAGATGGTATTATTTGGCCCAACTGTCCCATATTCCTTCTTGTGTTCTAAGTCAGGCGAGACCTTCATCCTCTTCACCAGCTTGATTGAGACAGTGTTAATGGGCGCTCCGCTGTCAACAATCACCCTCACTCATACTTGATTCACTTGTATATCTATATACTTACACTTAGAGTATTGTAAGATAGTGTTTACTGAGTGTATAGCGGCGTTATTAGCCAAATTGAGGGTGTGAATGATTTGCACCAATAAATCGGGAAACAATTCTTTTATCGCACTGAGGGGGATTGACAGGTTTGCCTCATCTAATCAGACTTTGGACAATTCTTCAGGATTATCTGAAGCTTAAATCTTTTCCACTAGTTGTTGGTCATATGGCCGAGCAACTTCCTTAATTATCTCAGGGTTGATTCCCTTCGCCCCAGATCTTGTTACCACATTCACATCAAAATTGACCACTTTATACAGTTGATCCTTTACATCTTTTTCCACAAACAGATCACTGATGGCAATTTCCTCATGAATGATATAAAAGGGAACAGGCTTCTATGCAGCTCTAGACTGTTCCCCATCTAGGCTTAGGACCTTTTCCCAACTCCTTTGCAGCAGCAGACTCTTTTGCTTGGACCACGTTAGTTTGATCCTTCATCTTCTTGCAATGTACAGCAAAATGTCCCTTTCCCCCACATTGCTAACAGACCTTCTCTTTCTTATTAATCTGTCTGAACTCTTCGGGCTTATTCCTCAGCACAGTTTGGTTGTTCATCTCTTTAGCACCTTCATTGCCCTTTGTGGGATTCAAATTTCGTAATGGTTGGATTTGAAACTTCTGTTTGGGGCATCAAAGGTTGCTCCAAAGAGTTTTAAATTATCTACTATCTGAGAGGTAGTAATTTCCATCATGAACATGGAAGACATCATGTCATGTAAATTGCAATAGAGCTAAGGGCCACTTGTAAGGCGATTTTGGCATCAAAGTCAACCAGTACTTTTGCTCCAACCAGGATCTGAAACTCCTAGTAAGCCCAATCCACAAAGCTTGCTAGAGACTTGTCTTTATGGAACTGAATTCCCATAAACTCTTGTTTGCACTTCAACATGCACGTTGGGCTCCCAGATTCCTTCATTATGGCCGCCTTGTCCTCCACGTATGACCAGCTGTCCCCCTCTAGGTGGGGCAACACAGGTTTTGGCAATTGGTGTCTAGGCAATTAATCACCATCAATGCTTTTTGACAATCACTGTAGCTGTACATAGCCATATCAAACAGTCAGAAAATGCTGGGGCGTTTATCCAATGGAATGTTGCCAATTTAGGAATTGCCTTGAATTCCTCCAAGGTATCTCTAGCCAATTCTCTAGGTTCAGCCACTCGGCTCACTTGGGGAGTGACTTCAGGCGTCATTTCTGAAATGGCAGCAAAAGTGAGCGGCATGTTTCTTGGGGTATTTGACTTCCTAAAAATTTTATGTGGACTTCTTTCTTTGACATTAGTTGCCGCATATGGCTCACAATCACATTTGTGAGTTTTTAGCTCCTTAACCTGTTTGATCAGTCTCTTGATGTCAGCACTGAAATTTCTTAAATGAACGCAATATGCTTCACACTCCATTTTCAGATATAAGAAATCTTGAATTAAGTCCCTTCTTTCTTCTCTAATGACGTTACTTTTCCAAGTAACTCATTTTAAAACTCACGACGTTATTGATCCATTCCTCCATCTGGGTGACTTTTTCTTCCAAGGCTGCTAATTATTTATGATCTGCTGAGTTTAAGGCGTTCTAATTAATGGTGGCTAACTTCATCCATAACTTTCTTGACTTGTCTTTAAATAACATCCTTCTTAGTTCTTCTAATCAACTACACCCCTGTAGTAAGCACCACATTGTAAAAATTTATAGGCCTTGATTATTATCTGCCAATAATCCCTATAAACTTATTACTTGCACAGGTTCAGTTTTTGTGCAATTTGTCCACGTTGTATAGTTGTTAATATAATCGGTTGGTAATAGTATGATGACTACTAACTGTAGTTGAATGGAAGTCCTAGATCTCAGCCCAACGCTTGGCCAGTATTTCTTCTAAAAATACTTGTGATGTCTCAAAATAGGGATTCGTTCCCTTGTACCATCTAACCTGATATTCTCTTAGATTCCCTTTGACAGTTTCTCCAGTTTGACACACAGTTGAAAGCAATCCCCAATTTGTTTCCTCTTCTTCTCTGAATCTCTTCTCAGATCCTTACATTTTTCTTTAAAGAGTCTCCCAATTATTGCACACAGAAAATAATATCCCTGAGAAGAATAGAACAAATGGATGCTGATAGAGTTTACTACACTGGTATATCTAATTTAAACTGTATAAACTGTTTTTATTATGAGTGAATTCTAGGTTATTTATAGTGGGTATTTGGTCTTCTAACCCTCAGTTGACACCTCTTCAATGAAACAGCAGCTGTTGCTGTTGAATTACCCATCCTTGTCCCAGCAGCGATAGTTTTCCCCATCCTGGCTAGGATTCCATCATTGGACATCCTTAAGACCTAAAACGGAAAGAGTCAGAAAACGTGTCCCTAAACGTTTTCCTCTTGATCCAAGCGAACCAACCATATTTGGCAAGTAAACTACTTAGGTAATGGTACTTGTTACCCATTAAGGCAAGTCATTAACCAACTGATCAATCTGCTAGTTGCAAGTGGCATCACTCGCCTCGCAACTTACTTCTTACATTCCCAGTCAGTGATGAACCTGACCAAACCCAATTGGTACACTTGATAGTTAATCACTATCAGATGCCCATATTTTGTTGTCAATTCTGCCCAACAAGATCTTAAGCATTTGTAAAGATTGATCCATGATGGATCTGACCAGGTGAATATCTTAAAATCTCCCAAACATAGTTACCCCAAAATCAGGGTCAACTGAATTCCAATTCACCTCACATTAGTGAATTATCCCCTGGCGAAACCTGGTAACCTAGTCAGCTAGGAATATGGGCAAAAATCCCAACAACTTCTTATGGGTCAGGTCTTCTCTCAAAGTTACTTTGTTTAGATTCTCCATAAAGCAATAAATTAGAGTAAAAACAGTTTAAATTTCTATCTAATTTTTATTATTGGAAGGATGAAATTTTTATAGGTTTTTTAATGGTTCAGGATCACTTTGATCTAATTAATTGTTGAGCAATCAAATCTTCTATTTCTTGTTAGGGATGATAATGATCTTTCTTATCAACCTTGATAAATTTAGATAGATTACTTTCTCCTTCCTATAGTACTGGGGTAATTGATGAAGTAAACTTTTTTGAAACTAAAAGAATTTGATGAAATCCTGACACTTCCCCCCTTAAGATTTGGTTGCAGAGGAGGGTGAATAGTAAAAAATTTAGATGAATTAGGTTTATCACTATACCAGTTTCACATAACAATCGAGTATTTTATAATTTTTTAAAATATAACTCAATATGGACCAGACCAGTTGAATCCTAAATCCTTGGTATGTCCACCAGGCCAAGAGTGATAATACATAATGAAATCCCCAATCTGATACTCAGGTAAGCGGGTTTATGCTGATTACTTATTTGAGTCTCCTTTTGAGTAGTTGTTTCAATTGATTTCATTGCTTGAGCTTGAAGTTGAGTAATTTCATCATCCAGATTACTCATAACTAAATCAGAGTTTTTTGGGTATACTTTCTTCAAAATTGGCCTGAATACTAGAAGGGACTGATGGATCTCGCCCTTATATGCATTTTGAAAGGTAACATCTTGATGATCCAATGATAGATTCTTTGATAAGCAAATAAGGCACCCAGCAATTTGAATTTCCACCGAGAGGGATCATTAGAACTCATCTTCAATAAAATTGAGACCAAAGTTCCATTTTCTCGTTTGATGGATCCATTTGTGGATGAATTTAAGGAATGACAAATTGTTGGTAGTATTAAATAATTTGAATAATTCCTGTAAGAGTTGAGAAGTAAAATTAGTCCCATTGTCAGACATAAGGACTTTGGGACACCCATATTGGGTGATGATGTGCTGGTAAAGAAACAGTGCAGTATTCTTAGAAGAAGGGGTGGCAATGGAAATGGCCTCAACCCATTTAGTGAGGTGATTGAATGCCATAATAATGTACTGATGGCCATGAAATCCCTGAGTAAAAGGTCCTACAACGTCAATACTTACCACCTTAAATGCTTTAGTTGGGGAAATAACTTGATGTTGATAAGTAGGGTTGGAGGCTCCATGGATTTTACAAACGAGACATGAGTTAGGGTCTCTCAAATGAATTCAGTCATGTTATTTCAATAATATCGAGTTTTCAACCATTCTTAAGTCTTCTATAATCCGCTGTGACCTACTTGTTCATGTCCCTCCATAACAACATGAAATCTCGAATTTGGATGCAAAAGGGTAACCATTTGGAATTGACCTGTTTATACAAGGCTTCTTCTCAAATCATGGTATCTTTGGTAATATTTTTTATAAAGTTTAATCCTCTTCAAATTCTTGGTCCCACAATTCCGGCTGTCCAATAAAATTATATAAGCGTTCTTCCTTTCCCAATTCTAAAGTCAGTTTAGGTAGTCAAGACAGACTATTAGCATTTTGATGTTTAGCCCCCAAATGATGCACAATAGAAAAAATCGTAATTTTGTAATCTTAGAGCCCAACGGGCCAATCTCCCGTCAGGATCCTTCATATTTTGCAACCATATCAAAGAAGAATGATCATTAATAATGGTAAAATGATTACCATATAAGAAAGGATGAAAGTGCTTAATAGCTAGAATTACTGCCAAACACTCCTGCTCCATTACACTGTAGTTTCTCTCAGCCTTAGTCAAAGTTTTGCTATAGAACGAAACGGGATGATCATTTTGCTTTGCATCACACTGGGATAAATTTTGCTCCAATAGCGACATTACTGGCATCAGTATTCGAGAAGAAAGGCTTATCAAATCGAGGATGAATCAAAACAGGTGCCTTAGTCAAGGAAATTTATAGGGAATTGAATGACAGTTCCTGAGCTGAGCTCCACTTAAAAGGCACCACTTTTTGTAACAAACGGAATAACGGTTTAGCCATATCAGCAAACTTGGGTATAAATTGCCAATAATACCCATCCATGCTAAGAAAGGCTTGGATATACCTCAGAGAGATTGGAGCAGGCATTCGTTTATTAGATTGAATTTTGGATGAAAGGGGTTGAATCCCTTTAGTAGATACCTGATGTCCTAAAAATTCCAATTAAATTTGGAAGAATGAACATTTGGAAGGTTTAAGATTTAGAGAAGAGTTCCAAATTCAGTTGAAAACTTCTTTTAGATGACCCAAATGTTCAAATTTTTTTTTGAAAACATGGTATTATTATCCAGATATACCAAAACACAAGTGGGTTTTAAATCTTACAACATTCCATCCATGGACCATTAAAAAGTTGCTGGCACATTTCTCAATCCTTGTGGCATGTGGGTTGGTACAAATAAACCTTCACTGGATATTAAGGCACACTTAGCTCGATCTTCTGGGGATAATTCAATTTGCCAGTATCCAATGGCTAAATCCATTGCAGAAAAATAAGTCAAACCAGCCAACAACTGAAGGGAATCATCAATTCAAGGTAATGGATAACTATCTCAATGAGTAATAGCGTTCAATCTACAATAATCCATAACCACACAATGTGAACCATATTTCTTCTTAATTAACAGCAATGGAGAGGCCCAAGGACTATTGGAGGGTTTCAATAATCCAGCCTCCAATAGTTGTTGCAGTTCTTTGGAAACTTGGGCTTCCTCCACTTTAGATTTATGATAAGGTCTAGCACAAATAGGAAGATGATTGCTAGTTTCAACAGAATTCTTTACTCCTTTCATTTTTCCAAAATCTTAAGTATGCTTGGCAAAAATGTCAGAGTATTCTACTAATAATTAAAGTACTTTTCTCTCCTGTTCCTTAGTGAGGTGTTTTTCAATTGCAGGCCCCACAGTAAGAGTTTCTGATCACTTTCCAGCTCAAAGTTGTGTAAGCTTCCAAAAGGTTTAACATCATAGATTTGAGATAAAGGTAATAACATGACTTTAGCAATGGAATGGTTTTGTTCTAACGTTTTTTGTTCATCAGTAAGGTTCACCAATAAAACAGATAATGAACCAGAATAAGAATAATCCAATATTCAGAACAAGGCAAGATTTAGTAAAAGAGTTGAAAATGCCCTTGACTTGTAACAAATGTCCTTTGGGAATAGAAAAAAGTATTGAGGTACTAATAATTACCTGTGATTTTGGCAGAATAACTAAATTCTCAAGGGAGAAAATAGGCATCCCTTCTTCAATATCAGCCAGATGAGGGGTTAATTTCACACGTGGGTCTCCGACGTGATATTGATTAGAATAAGATCTAGGACCCCTCCAGCAGACATAACTGACATTTGGTATGAGAAGATTTGGATAACAGTAAGGGAACTCTATACCCCAAAAGGGAAAGTGATGAATCAGGATAATTAATAATTCAATTGAAGTCCCACAAAAATTGAGTCCTCAAAAGGAGGGCATAACTTAAATTATCGAGGACAATAGAAAATTATAAAAGTTTACTTCCCAATCTTTAGAGGAAATACCAAAAAGGCTCCAATTGACTGAGTACTCTGAGGTCCCGTAGTGCCATATTCTTCAAAATGGGAAATATTGGGTGTTAACTTTATCCACTTAATAAATTTTGATGAGACAACCTTCACTGGGGATCCATTGTCAATGATAGCCTTAGCATTGACTCGATTCATTCAAAAGTCAATGCAGGTAATGGTACTTCCAAACTAAGAGGATAAAACCAACAAGGAGGGCAAGGAATAGGAGGAATGTTCATCTTATACTCCACAGGGCTTTGATGTTCTTGTTGCATACTCATATCATTATTGATGTAAATAAACTTATTATGTTTAAACTTTTTCTTTTTCTCATCAGCTTCTTTCTTATAACAACAATCCTCAGTTTGGAAATATAGATGACAGTAATTACATTGAGCTGCTCTAGTATTCTCAGGCACAGCGTAAACTCTAGGGCGACTAGGTCTTGAAGAATCATAAACATGAGGTTTATCAAAAAATTGAGGAGGCAATTCCAACAAGGCCTCTTTAATGTCAAATATACTTCTGAAATTTCTCTTTACGCTAAGAAGGTAAACTTGCATCTGAGTCCTAGAAATGAAAGCAGACATAACTGCAGTAATTGTATCAACCAAATCTAACCAACCACAAGCTACCAAAGTCTGAGCTTTCTGATTAACCAATGAGCAAAATCTTTGATAGATTCATTCTGGTGGGGCTGTGTAACCATAAAAGCCTGTTTTTGAGAGGATAAGGTTTTACCACTCCAAGAATCTTTGATTCGCGCTTCTTTAATCTGAGACCAAGTAGAGCAAGTCATTAAGTGGGGTACCATGATTCCTGGGCCAATAAATTGAGGCAATCAGGCAAGTAATTCACTTTTTGGTGATCTATGGCCTTATTTAGAGCCTTCTCATATAGATAGAGGAAGGAGATAATGCTGCCTTCCTCAGGAGAGTACTTGTCTTTAGATACTGGTTTGAAACTCATTGGATCATTGGCAGTCAAAACATGTACTTTTGGGTGTTCAGATTGAATAGAAACATAAGAGTTGGAATCAGAAACTTAAGAAGAAAACGAAGGATAGGGGCCAAAAGTCTCAGTACGAATTTCACTAATCCATCAGTTCAAATCAGCATGCCCACTTTTTCATCCAACTGATGAGATAATTCATAAATTTGCTCATGTTGTACATTATACTTAAGTCCAGTGTTTCAATTTTTCTTGGAGCATCTCGCCTTTTGATTATTTGGATTGAAATAGGATGTCTGTGTCTTTCACTCATTTACCCAGATTACTAAATTTGTCAGAATGAGACTGAGGCAACAGGAGGGGGTCAATCGTTACCTCATCAGGTGTTAAGTTACATTCCTTAGCCACTTTGTAAAATTGCTCATGTAAGCAATCGATCATGCTCAATAGTGAGTCAATTTGTTAAAGGGATCCTGGATGCCCACCAGCACCCGGGGCCCCAAGGTCCATCTGTACCTAGTGGTCCGTGGGGCCCTTCAATCCTGGGGGTCCATGGGGCCCATCAATGCCATGAGGTCCTCGTGGGCCTACGCTCCCAGGTGGACCACGAGGTCCTTCAACCCCAGGAGAATCCATAGCTCCAGAGGTTTTCTCTACTTCAATGACTCATAACTGGATTCTGGAGTACAATTGCTCCAATTGGAAAAGATGATTTTTGACTTCTTCTTACATTGATCAACTATGTTCAAAGAGTTGGGAAATTCACTCTTCCACTCTTGCTGAATTTCTTGGCCTCGTTTTGGGAACTGTAAATCAACAAAACTGGATATCCCGTGTTCAAGCTGAATAAGCTATTGACATATTTCATTGAAAAGTCTGATTATTGATGATGGCATCTTGATTACCTCTGCTAAACTCAGAGGTAGATTTGAAAAACTCAGTAACATGATTATTCAAGGACTGGAGTCCTTCTAGTAAATTGAGCATTCCTTGATGATGCATTCCCACTACCAGTAATAGATGGTATATTTTAGGGTGTACAAGCTGATGCAAGTATTGCTTGGTGCCAATTCCTGGCATTAGGGAGGTTTGTAACACTTCTCAAAAGATAAAGGGTACAGAATTAGAACGAGATTGAGTGGAACGGATTCCAGGAATTAAGGCTCCCTCAAGCATTTAATTAATAATAATTTATAAACCCTCAGGAGGGATTTGAAAGTTCGCTGTAAAGCTTAAATTAGGATTATAAAACTTCAGGTTGGATCAAAATTCCAACGTGGACGGTACTCTTGGGATTTCATTTCTAGTTGAATGGACTCATTGTAAACTACTTCATTGCTCATGGTCTTGAGCTTCTTCAGGCAAAAATTGAGAATCCATAGTAGTGATAGACGTTTTCACTGGTGTGTAACTCAGAGCGCCCTTGTAGTGAGCACCACTCTGGAAGTTTTGAATTACACTTCCAAGGGGGAGGTCTTCTATTGAAGTTACTTTGTTTAGATTCTCAAAAAATTAATTAGAGTAAAAACAGGGTAAAACTCAACCTAATTTATATCATTGGAAGGATTGGATATTTATAGGTTTTGTAATGGTTCAGGATCTGTTTGATCTAATTAATCATTGAGCGATCAAATCTTCTATCCCTTGATCAGGATGAGACTGATATTTATTATTAATCTTGATAGATTAAGATAGATTACTTTCTCCTTCCAATAGTGCCGGGGGAATTGATGAAGTAGACTTTTTTGAACCAAAAGAATTTAGCAAAATCCTGACACTGAGATCTGTGTAAAGGTTACTATCTAAATAAAATCAAAGTATCTACTATTCTACATCATAAAAATATAGATAAATTTGAATGGGAATTGTATTATAAATTGGGATGGGAGGTAAAGATATTGGGGGTCTTCATGATCTTCTAGTGGATTGGCGTCTTCACTATGCTTTATTTGCAGCATCCATTAGATTAAAATCACATCTCTGCGAGATCCATCTCAAAGTGGTTATCCCTGAATCAGAGGTTCAGGGGCCCTTTGTTCAATCCCCAATTCTGAGTTGAGGAATGCAGTTTCACCTTGGGTAACTACTTTTTTACTAATTTGGCATTATGATGATCAGCTTCAGGTTTTAGATGGCGCTGCTTTGACGCTCCTTGCATCAGGGTTTCATTATGTTTTCAAAGTTGGTTGATTACTTCTTCTATTAATAATATGATAGTAGATTCAAATGCTTCTGTTGTAAATCTAGCTCGGTCATATCTTTGTCATTGGTCAATTGTAAATTATTTTATTCCTCCCAAAGGTATAAAAGAGGGTTAAAATTGATGACCTTTGGTGGCGGCGTCATTGTTTTCTTATAAAACTTCCTTTAACTGACATGTGAAATATATTTTAGATGACACCATCTAAAGTGAATGGCAAATTTCTTGGGTTTTCTGAATCTATAAAAAGGGGTTAATTATTCCATATGTGACTGGTAAGTTGCATACAACATCGCTTGTCTATATTGGATTATATTCATTAATGGTTGAGTAATAATTATCTGATTCCTTTGCGGTGTCATTTATGACACCAATATTATTTGGTGGCCCATTGGAATGGTCAGGATATGATTAGCTCTTAGCAGAATTCCTTCTAATTCAACCAACTTTGCTGAGTAAACAGTTGATACATTTAAAGATCTTGTTACCTATAATGCACTATGAGATCTTTAGAAGCATATTTGACAAAAAGTCTGATTATGGGGCTTTAGGCTCTATCCTCTCTATATATTAAGCGGTTAGGTTTAGCCCAGTTCTTTACATATCTATCTTAAAATCAGCCTTAATCCCATAAGTGCTCCTTATTAGAGTTTCTAATAAGAAAGTTGTAATTCTGATCAGGTAAAACAATGTTTGGAGCTGATACCACTAGTGAGACAAAAATTCATCAGCAACACACTATATGCTCCTTCAAATGTAGTTATTTGGGCACCTTGCTAAAATGTTTTACAATGGTCAATAATGGGTGCTTGGCCAATTCTTATCACTTTTGGAAGATATGATATTAATTAGTGCCCCACTATTTACAATAGAACTTATTGATTTTTTTCTGTAATAAAAAGATAAGTCACTCAGAATAACAAGCTTCAGAAGATTTTAAAGACATTGGGATTGTCAGCTTGACCTAAGATAAGACTCAAATTAATCACTTAACTGAATCATAATTTCTCAACACCTTAATTGATATAGCTAACTGGTCCTCATTTAACTTGGGGTATCACAAGAAGTGAATAGAAGCTCTGGATGCTCCAATTGCCAATGTAAGGCTTTGCAAACAATAGCTATGCTAATTGCATCAGTTTACTTATTTAAATGAGTGTTCACACCTATCACATCATTGGCAATTAATTGATGAAACGCGGGAGGCAGGGCCTCAGAATCATTGTTTACCTTTTTGATGATGTGTAAGGTTCTGTAATTTTATGCAACACAGAGGAAATAGGGAATTCCCTAACTACTTCGCCTCTTTATATTTTCAAGTCATTGTCAGCTGCTTGGTTTACTAATTGAAAGTTTGACTTTAAGATAATAAAGGGCATTAATTCACATAGTACTCTAGTTTTTTGAAAATGTGACAATTAACTTGTTGAACACAAAACCATCAGAATGAGGGACTAGAGTCTTATTTAAATCCTTTTTTGGCGATATGGGCCTATTCCAGCTTTTGCAAGGTTCATGGTAGCTTATGTAAGGCACCTTAAAAGTGGCGATACATTGTTGTGTTTTAATCAACCATTTGTAATTTATAATCTTCACCTTAAACTAGTAGAAAACTTGTTTTAACTCTTTAAATGGAGTGCAGGCGAGTCATAGAGCAATCCAGGCATCATAGTTATTTATTACCTAAGCTCCACACAACGTTTGTGCTTCAAGGTAAAAAAACTGCAGAATATAAAATAGATTCATTTTTGATAAAATAGAGCTAAAAACGCAGTTTAGAGTTTTCATCATTTCTGCTTTACCAAACTGCTTTTTAGAGATCATTGAATTTTTAGACATCAGGCCAACTTCAATTTTCAAAAACATTTTTTCCAGGCTTCTAATATACTTAAATTTATAACTGCTGCCAATTTAGCAGTCTTAGAGGCGTTCCTCTACTAATTTGGAAAGCTCAATTTTTTTGCATGTTCCTGTACTTATTAAACAGGGGTAAGTTAATAGAATTTTAATGTAAAATTAAATAATTCGTTTAAAGGTATGGTGGCCTTGGTGTGATCCTACTCTACTTTCAAGGGTGATAAGCCAAGAAGTGGTAGAAAAAAGGATTAAAACTTCTGAAGCAGTGCAAGCTGATGTCACCAGAGTGATGCGAGCTGAAGTTGTTGAGGGTATATTAAGATGAGGGTGCTAAAATAAGGCGCTTGGGGTTTGGGAGTTCTGTAGGGGCCATAGTTGCCAATGTATTGTGACTAGTTGTTGAAATTGGCACAGAGGCGTCGTTTTCAGATGTTCAGATTAAAATTCAAACAAAATAAATCTTTTTAAGACAGTGACAAGAAAACTAAAATAAAACCTTATTTTGTGACTAGATTTTTATTAACCTACAAATAAGACACCCAGTATTAAGTACAGAAGATGGTTATGGGGTTCAACGTGGTTATTTCTTCTTGTAGTAACCTTTTTGGGGAGCTCTGTCATAAAAAGATCTAATTTAAAATGACAAACTCTCCCATATATGCTCACTAATACCCAGGGTTCTCATTCGCACAAATTAATACTAACTGAGCAGCACTTAAGATTAGCAGGATAGTTGCATAATATTCCTAAAAATGCGAGGGAAAGGAATGCCTAGGCCTTATGGCATTTACACCAATCAGAGTTCCATTAATTACCAATAAGATAGGGACAATTGGCCGATAATAGTAAAAACCATTAATGACAAGTTTTCAGCGGCGCTGTGGTGAGGGAGTAATAAAAAAGCAAATTGATTATGAACAGCCGTGGGATGAGATAAATTAATGAACATTAATGATTAAAATATTTGCGCCGGTGTGGTGATAAGGAATCAATTGTACACAATACTATCCTAAATTGTCAATAATCCCCAATAAAGCAATTGCAACAGTTTTGATGGTTATGCGGCCCCATAAAGTTGACAATATTTTTAAATTATAAATCAACTTTGACGTGGAGGCTAGATCAAAAAAATAATCTAGTTATTAAACAAATACAATAATTAAGTAATAAATTAATCATTCAGATGGTTGGTCAGACCAAATCGCAACATTTTCACCACTTGGTCAAACATATCAGAAACAAAAATGAGTGGTAATTAATTAGGTTTTTGAGAAGCAGTAGCTGTAAGCTCAAAGATTGCTACAACTCTTCAAGGGCTTATCATGTAACCAATCAATAAGGTAGTCTTTTAGTGGATCTTTCAGAAGTGTAGGAAACAGTAGATGCTTTTCAATGATCTCAAAGGGCCATTTCCACATGTTCTTCAAAAGCTAGTTCGTCCATAGCCATTATCAATGTGATACAGGTTCGATTCCTTACAGTAAAAATAGGTAAAGTCTGTAATTTATTTGTTATTGTAATTAAAACTCAAACTCCTGAGCCGGCACGTTGAATAACTTTGCTTATAGCTGAATTAATGTCTGCGCGAGTTTATCAGATTATCAGTTGGAACACATGTTTTTTTTAATAACACATGGGTATAAAGTGGGGGTAGAGCGAGATGCTTCCTTTATAATAAATGAAGTGGTGCTTGCCCTGTCACCAAATGATAGGTGATATCATATGCAAAACAGTGGAAGGCAAAAAAAAGATTTTAACTGGACGCCTTTCTCAGTGATTAATTTTTTTAGGATGCCAAAAAGAGTACTGTTTACTTGTGATATGGTGCCATTGGTCTTAGGGTGATAAGGCATATACAATACCCTTGTCAAGAAGTTGATATGACTGGATGATATGCTACCCATATCAGCGGATCAGAGGGGGATCAAGATGAGTCTCAAAATTTATGAAAGAGGGATACACAAATTATAATCAAGCAAAATGAGGACATTTAACAAATTGAGAGGATTTAGGCTGAGATTTGATACAAACAAGAGTAATTTGAAAAAGGAAGTTTAATATAAGATTACCAAGCTGAGGATGCATCCAGCTGGGGAACTGAGGTATAAAGAATCTGACGGAAGATTAAAGGGGATAATATTTTACAAGGAAAAGAGGAGCGCAGAAAAGTCTGCGAGTTATATTTAAAATAAGGGTAGAAATAAGGGGTGATAGCGCCATATATATTTTATCAAGTTTTATTAAGAAATTGGCGATCCTCATATTATTTAATTTGGTTGCTCAGTGGCTAATATCCTGTGCAAATCCAACTCAGCGGAATCAGACCCAGATGCTGAGAATTAACAGTGGTGCTCACTACAGGGGGCCACTTAGCAACTATAGTTGGTAAAAAAATGAAAAGTCCTCATTTGTTCTAATATAACCTGATTTGTATTCTGAGCGCGATATGCTGAAGAAGCCCGAAGGCACCTAACCCTGAACCCACATTATTTACTGTTACCAAACCAGGGGATGATGAAGTTATGATTAATTTGCAGTTCAAGAATTTCCCGGAGCTGATGACTAACTAACAAATACTCTCCACAAATGTGACTCCCCAACAACTGAGAAATATTATGGAATGTCTATTGCGTGTTCATCTCCTATATGAGGATGAGACTGGGGAAAATGCTCTGAGTCTGTTCTATAACCAATGCGATCAAGAAAATCAATATGCGCTGTACATGTCTTGTTTGGACGCCACTACTATGGGGTTAGCTCGCCGCCTTGGTACCCATGGAATTGAGAAATATTTAGTCTCTTATGTACAACCTTCAATTTGCCAGCTACTGCATGTTCTGGCTCGCCATAATATTGAAATCAGAGATGTATTGCAGTTCACACAAGCACAGCAGCACAATACTCGCCTTCTGCTTGACTGTCTTGATCATTTGCTTTTGTAAATACAAGGGGCGCTGGCACAGATGGATCATCATGTTGGGTATGTCCGCTGTCAATTGGACATTCTAGTACCACAGTTAAGCTCAGAATTACCTCGAATAATAAGAGAACTGCTGGATCAGCATGGCCTATCAGTAGAGTGGATCCAGGACATAACAACCTTGAGGAATAATACTGAGTGCTGTATGTCAGAGCTAGCTGAATGGGCGGAAGCTCTTGAAGCTGTGATTGCCCAGCTCAAGGAAAGAATGACACTGATGGAACAGCAAGTGGCGGCCCAAGTTGGCTCTCTATTGACAGAAGTAAACCAACTCTGTATCAAATGGAATACCCAACAAATAACAGATAATGTGCTTATCCTATGGTCAATGTCTCCTGAGTATCTCCAGATTATTTGTCAAGTTATACACCTGGAAGTCATTAGTCAGGCTGAGTACTAACGAGCCTTTCCTCTTCCTATTGGTGAGACAAGAGAGTATGTGGACATGCAAGGGCGCCTTGATACCCTTTGATGGGCCAATGAGGAATTGGTGCGGGAACAATCCTCCCTTGTTAACCAAATAAACAACGCCAATCAGCAAGCAGAAAGTGCAAGTTTACAGCAAACCCACCTGCAGAATATAATTGAGGATGTTCTTTCACGATTACAAACTGTGGAACAAAAACTGAATGAGGAAAGGGAATGCCATCAGGAATTGCAACATCAGTATGAAATGGTGCAACAGGAATTTCAGGATGGATGGTGTAGATGTTATTCAGTTAAAGTGGAGCAGTTGATTAGCAAACAGTTCGCAGGGCATAGCAGTGCTAGGGGGAATGGGGCAGTTAGTGGTGACTTGGGGGAAGAATGATATGGATCAGCAAACGAGTATCCATCAGGCAGTATGATGGACCCCCCACATGACACAACTTCTTCCGATTCATCTTTGACAGATTCAAGATCATATGGCTGGCTGTATGATAATGCACCAAATGATGGTTTCCATAATCGCTCCAAAAACAATTCGCCTGCCCCTTGCAGCAGGACCCTAGAGCAAAGCAAATTTGTTCATATCAAAAAAATACCTCCTTTCAGTCATAATGGGAACCTACACAGTTACTATAAATGTTTCAAATTCGCTGTGGAAGGGGCTACCAATCAACGAAAAGTGAAGTTGTTGCTGTCATTTTTAGATGTGGAAAGCGCTGATCAAGTGACCTTCTATCTTTTAAATAGTTCGGTGTCTTATGCACAAATAAAAGTGGTTATTATCTGGCTGTTTGGGGCGCTAACAAGATGTCTCAATGGAAAGCCAAATTTATGACTATACAGTTTTACCAAAATGAGACCCTGTCAGAATTCGCTGAGCAGTTTTTGGTGGAAGCACACGTCCTACTTGGGGCTAATTTTTGACCACTGAGGATGTTGGTATAGCAATGACGGCGGCAGTCAAACCATATCAGGAACTATATAACGCTATGTCTCATATGTTGGATGAGGATACTGGACTTATTCGAATTGTGAACTCATTATGGTGACTCTCTGCCACGAACAGTGCCCCCAACATATCCAAAAAAATCTCTGTTGCCCCCACGCCATCCCTTTCTGAATATAGATTGCAGTGACTGGGTTATAAGCCACTGGAATGTATTTGTCCCTCATATGAGTCAGTAGACCCTTTCTGGGCCATGTACGCTTCACCAGTTCAACCACAATAATGGAACCTTACTGGCAATTTTTGACCTGGTCCTTCCAGCCCAAATTATATACGTGCACCTTTTATGAACACTTGCTTCCAGTGCGGACGAAGAGGGCATTATGCAGCCAATTGCCCTAGCAAACCACAAGTGTATGCAATGCCAACTAAGATAATCGAGAAGGGAAAATCTTAAGCGGAGTAGAGATGGGACGCTCTATTTCCGCTAAGCCCAATTCACTTGTCCTTAACAATTGCCAAATGACTTTCTGAGTAGAAATTGTACCTCAATCAGATGTTTTGTTATACCAGCAGCTTTTGTTGGATACCCCTGCTTCTGCTTCCAAGAGTAAGAGTTTACCCAATTGAACTGAGTTATGCCAAGATGTGCAGAAGCTGTATGCGTGACAGATCTTGGAACAGACTGACACCAGCAATGCAGATCCTTTGCCAAACGTCACTCCTTTAGTAGGGGTAACATAGCTATTCCGGTGAAGAAAATTGCAAGTGAGTATCCTCAGGTTGGCAAGGGTATTTCTTCCTTCTTGAGTAACACAAAGCCCTTGAATGTACAAGTAATAAACGCTGATGGTTCTTCTTACTCGGAATGTACTTATTGCAACATATTCGTTCAAAACACAAAAATCCGCGCTATCATAGACATGGGAGCACCTGTGAAGATATACTCCACCCAGTTGGTAGTTAAACTTATGTTGAAACTGGATGTGGACCATTGAGTAGTATATGGGACCATGGGAACACATAGCACTGTGTCATAAGGAGCATATAGCATGTTGCCTCATTGATTTGGGTCAGTCCAGGTGTCCACTCTGGTAGTGGTTTTACCAAATAACCACTATGATATGTTAATCAGCGCGGCTTTCATAAGGAAATTTGGCGTTGCGATAAATATGGCAGAAGAAACCCTTACTATGTTCAGCCAACAGATTCCAGTATATTTTTCCTCAGGTGGAATCCCAACGGATCCAGTCCACTCCAGTCAGGTCAATCTAGCATACAGTGATGGAGTGATTCCTGTTCACTATCAGCAACTGAGTCAGCGGACCAAGATCCTCTCCAACCAGATATATGAGTACAAAGGAATCCCACTTTGAGCAACGCTCACTTTAAGCCTACCGTCTGGACACCAGAGCATAATAGGGACTGGGCTTAAAATCAAAGTCCCTAAGGGGCTTTATGGAGAAATAATGGCTCCTCATCAACACTCACGGCTCAAACCACACATGGCTCCAGGGTTACTGCTTCCTGGGAATGGGGAGGTGAAAGTGCTGCTAGTGAACCTACAGAAGGAGATAATAATGATCTGGCGGCACCAAGCGGTGACTTACATAGACTTTGTCCCTATAGGGGAAGTTCATCATATTCATGATTTTGGCTCATGGGAGGATCTCGGACTACCAGTTTGCTCCTCGTTTGGCATACTGACTGTGGTTCCACGGGAAGCGCTCACAGGAATATCAGTGGATCATCAAGATAAGGCTATGGCATTATTTGAAAAGTTTTGGGATATTTTTCACAAATAACGATCTTGTATTTGGGGTGCGCTCAAGGGGTGGTACATTGGATAGATATGGGGGATCACCCTCCCATTTGTTTGCGCCCTATTAGATGTTCAAAAGCAGTGGAAGTGGTTGTCTCAAAAAAGTGGATAAACTTATCGAGCAAGGAATGCTAGAGCCATCAAACAGTCCATGGAAATCACCTGTGCTCATCATAAAGAAAAAGAATGGCTCAAATCTGGTGGTTATTGACTATTGTAAGCTCAATAATGTAACAAAGAAGGATTCTTACCCTCTTCCGCGGATTGATAATGTGTTAGACTGATTGGGTGAGGTGAACCATTTTTCCGCCATGCCACAGATCTTGGGGGTACTGGCAGATGAATTGCCATTAATGGAATGGGAGAAATGTGTAATCATCACCTTGAGAGGGTTGTTCCAGCCAACGCACATGCCGCAAGGGTTGTGTAAAGCTCCAGATACGTTCCAGCATGCCATGGATAAAATTTTAGGTGATTTAAAGATGTTTTGCATCTTAGTTCACCTTGATGACATCAATGTGTTTTTGCGGATGTTTAAAGAGAACCTGGCCCACTTGGAGCAAGTGTTTCAGCTCCTCGCTGCTGCTAATATCAAAATTAAGCCTCAAAAGTGCCATTTCTTTAAAGAGCAATTGGAATACCTCAGGTTTATCATGGATTCAAATGGGCTTGAACCACAGCTGGCTAAAGTGGAAATGATAGGCAAGATGACTAAGCCAGGAAATAAGCGGGACATTCAGTTGTTTCTGGGGATGGTTGGATATTACCGACGGTTCATTCCCAATTTCAGTTGCATCAGAGCCCCACTTTTAGAGTTATTAGGGAAAAACTCTTCTTTCAATTGGATGGAATGATGCCAGAACGCTTTTGATGTATTGCGTACTGCATTAGCAAGTGCACCCTTTTTGCAATACCCCAACTTCAACAAACAGTTCATAGTACAAATGGATGCATCACTCGCTGCTATTGGGGCAGTATTATTCCAGAAGGATGATGATAGTGTGGAACATTCTGTTGCATTCTGTAGTTGAAGCTTGGACTGTCATGAACGAAACTACACTGTAACCAAGTGGGAGTGCTTAGTGGTGATTTACGCTTACAAACAGTTTTGGGTATATTTGCATGGGGTAAGATTTCAAGTAGCGATGGATCATTCTTACTTGCGCTGGCTACAGAATCCTCATGAACCTGAAGGATGGCTCGCACGTTGTACTCAGTGTGACGAACAGGCTCTCTCAAGTATGCAACAAATGAATTTGGCAAAAGAAGCCAAGTTGCAGTCCACATAGCTGAGACTACACAAGAGAGAAACTTCCTGCTATGTGCATTGAGGCCATGATCAGTTATTAAACCATGTAGGATAGTAGCCAGAATGCTGGTTGAAAATAGTGCAATTTGTCCCGTTGACAAGGAATAGAGAGAAGCTAAAGCCTGTGCCAACTCACTATCATCATACATGTTGAATCCTGTCATACAATAAGAATATAATAAAAATGAAAATAAACTTTAACTTTTAGTTTATTTGTCTGCATAATTGAGAAAATGAAGTTACAGAATCTAACTTGATTTCCTGTATTATATGTGCTTGAGAATGCTAGGCACTCTCATGGTTTTAAAAAGGCTTAAAAAATTAAAAAAATGCCTTGTTCAAAACCTGAGCTTTTATTAGTACTAATGGGGTTTCAAACTTTAAAGTTTCTGACTTTTGGCCTGCTTCTGAGATCCAAACTTTGGATTCTGGCTATCAGACTTAAATGTATTATCAGAATTATTATTTATATCATATTTCCAAACTGAACCATCTCAAATTTGATTAAATCTCATGGATGAACTTTGGAACTCCTTCTCCATACTCTTATTGGTAGCCCTAAAGGTAAGGACCATATGGCGGTCAGGTAGGACCTTGACCATTACACTTAGAAGCTGCAAGCATATTATTTCAAGATTTTACATTGACCTGGATCAAAACATCAAAACATGGATTGTCTTTCTCCATTGCCCATGGTCACTATCACAGTGGATCTAGCTGATATAATGTATGAAAAGATGGTGGTGAACAAATACCAGGATGAGCCGCTGCAGGTGATCAAGGTGTTAGATGGACTCAGGGAGAATACCTTCATATGATGGGAAAGAATTATACAAGTATATTGGAGACTTGACGCTGAATTTTTCTAAGCCTTCAGATAGACCCTCAATAATTATGGATGCTCATTGGGCTGTAAGCCATGGAGGATTGCGGAAGACACTAGAGTTTTTGTGACCCCAATACTTCTGGTAAAGCATGCATTACGATGTATTGGAAATGGTTTGCTGTTGCCATCAGTGTCAAGTGGAAAAACCTTTCCACAAGAAAACCACCTACCAACTAGTGAAACCCCAGTTCACATGGAACACTGCTTACATTGTTGTAATGGGACCTCTGCCAACTAGTACCAATTGATCCAAGAATATAATTGTTGCCATCAATCATTTGACCTGATGGGTGGAGGCCAGGACTATCAGTGACTTGGGCGCGGTCACCACTAAGTTTATTATGGAGTGCGTTATACAGCGGCATGGCTGCCCGCAGTTCATTCTGATGGACAACAGAACCAACTTCACTTCACATATCCTGCCAAAGTTAAATGAGTTGATGGCGATTTGTGGGGTTTTGACCACCCCCTATAATCTGTAATCAAACGGGATGATGGAGAGAGTCAACGGTACCCTAGTGAACATAATCTGCAAATTGGTAACAGTTTGGCCCTCATAATGGAGTGCCCTTCTACTTACTGCTGTGTTTGCTTATAACATCAGCTATCATTCAGCTACTGGTAAGAGTCCGTTTCAACTGCTGTATGGTCAACATCCTGCTCTGCCTGCCTTGCTATATTCGTGTGTAGAGGACACTGGTGGTGTGAATCCTCAGTGATATCTGAAGACACTCATGGATACACTGATCAAGTAGCAAACGGAAGCCTACTCCACTAGTTTGGCCAAGAAGATTTGCAACCAAGTGGCCAACCAGAAGTGCCGATACAAACTTCTGTTGTTCTCTGCGGGGACTATGTTTTATTCCATGACCAGCATGGATTTGGATGGAAAAATAAGCTCTCTGACATTTAAGTTGGCACGTTTGAGATTATTGAGAAGACTGGCATGGATATTTACACAATTAAGGAACCCGCTGGGGGTCAGATTATCAACTGAGTCCACACAAAGTTCCTTCAAGCATATAAACAGTAAGAGCCTATCATATAGTCAAAGGGGGGGGGTAATGTCAGGAAGTTGATATGACTGGATAATAAGCTACCTTAATCAGCGGATCAGAGGGGGATCGAGATGAGTCTCTAGATTTATGAAAAAGGGATACACAAATTATAATCAAGCAAAATGAGGACATTTGGTGAATTATGAGGATTTGTGCTGAGATTTGATACAAACGAGAGTAATTTGAAAAAGGAAGAAGAATAGAAAATTACCAAGCTGAGGATGCATCCAGATGGGGAACCAAGGTATAAAGAGTCTGATGGAAGATTAAAGGGGATAATTTTTTACAAGGAAAAGAGGAGCGCAGAAAAGTCTGTAAGTTATATTCAGAATATAGGTAGAAATAAGGGGCAATAGCTCTTTATATATTTTTAAGATTTAAGAAATTGGCGATCCTCATATCAGTTGATTTGGTTGCTCAGTGGCTAATACCCTGTGCAAATCTAACTTGGTGGAATCAGACTCAGACGCCAAGAATTTACAACCCTCATATACCCATCTATCATTAAGTTTAGGAACAATATGAGATATAGATTTAGTCCCATTATCAGTTTGAGAAACTGTGGTCAACCATGGCAGTTTAAGTATGTTTTTAATAAATGAAATAAGCTTTCACTATAGCACTTATGTCAATGACTGCTTTGGCCTTCACCCATTTAGTGAGTTGATCAATGGTTATATTAATGTCAGGGTTTTCCCTAGTAAAGATGAAAGCTTTGACCTAGGGAGTCAACTGGTATGCTCCCTTTTAAAGGATGTGAATGGTAAAATTTCAAAATGGCCCACTAATGAGGAAATAAGAATCAATTCAGTTCAAGTAAGTTAATTATCAGAAATCAATGCATTGAGTTCGAGAATTCACTTTAAATTCCCTGAACTTGAATAATACCTACAATTATATTATCACCTAGTTTTATATAGTCCCAAGGCGATAGTCCATTACCATTTTTACTTCTAAAACTATTTTCATCCATCTTCACATTGGGATTATCTTTTTAAATCTGCAGACCATGTTATTTTACTAAGGTTATTACAAAAATCCTGTGGATACCGCATTAATTTCATGAATCCCTTAGCACTTATAAATAGCACTTTTATAATTTTAAGAAATACCTTTTACACCTGTTACTAATAAATTCGTAATTATAGGCTTTTATTAGAAGTAGATAAGTCATGAAGTTGCACATGAGAGCAAACTCAAAGCCCTCCTTTAGATGGATGTTCTGCCAGTGCTTTACCCTGGCAGCCCAACAATTATATACTTAAATTTACCAAAATTGTTGGCCAATGGGCCACAACGTTGATAGACAGTGTGCCAGGCGAAATTAGGTTTAACCAATGAAAAGGTGTGACCTTGCAAATTTTGGCCTAGCTTGGCACTCTTAGCAACAGTTAAGCGTCTCATTTATAAAAAAAGCATCAGAGATCAATACTAAAGAAGTCTTACTGTTAGGTTTTTTAAAATCAGCCATGCACCAATGCCTTATGGGCCGCAATAATCAAATAGTTCTGCTCAGAAGGCCTAGGAAACAAAAAGTGTTGCTCACCAATGACCTTGTAAAGTTTCTCATTCTTCACAAGGTATTCTTCCTCAGCCTTTACAACGTGCGTTGAACTCCTTGGATTCATTCACATAGTGCTGAGCCACCATTTTTAGAAAATCATCATCCAGATAAGCTGTTAAGGCCATAATAAGCTACCAAGAAAGTCAGTCATTGGTTTGGTATCTAATTCCAGGCCAGTGCTGGATTTTGAATTTATAATCTTGTAGTTTTATTGCCCATTAGGCAAGATACTCTTCCAGCTTCTTCAAATTCAATCACCAATGCAGGGATGAATGGTCACTTACCATAGTAAAATGTACTACATGTATAAAACTAAAAACTTTTACAAACATAGATGTCTGCTAAACACTTTGTCTCAGTAACAGTGTAATTTTGTTTGTGCACATCCAGAGATTAACCACAATAAGCCACAGGCTGCTCAATTACCTTTTCGAAATTTGAAATAACACTTCCCCTATGTCAGTGAGGACGCGTCAATTTGGGTAATGAAAGGTGATTCAACAACTGGAATCAAAATAGGCGCTTTGTTAAGAAAAAAAAATCAACTTTACAAAG
The DNA here is from genome assembly GCA_022478985.1 of Massospora cicadina. Taxonomy (NCBI): domain Eukaryota; kingdom Fungi; phylum Entomophthoromycota; class Entomophthoromycetes; order Entomophthorales; family Entomophthoraceae; genus Massospora; species Massospora cicadina. The sequence continues at coordinate 110,598 of JAKSZP010017176.1, forward strand.
GCCAGTTGACTGTTTGTCATCCAGTCAAGTAGTCCATTAAATAGAGTGTGGAATAAAGGTTCCCATGTTTTACTAAAGTTTATAAAAACTGGCAATAGTAGCTGATCATTTCAAGGAATACATGACGCCTTGCTTGCTCTTTGATCATGTCTTTTTTTATCACTTTGTTTTTTTTGGTTGGGGCCATAATCCCTATTTGTCAATAACAAAGCCAAGATACTGTTGTTCTTAAAAGAAATTACACTTATGAAGCTTGATCTTCAGTTAGCTTTGACAATGCAGTGAAAGCATTCCTCCAAATGCTACAAATGTTAAACAAATGTTCTGGAAATAAATTTAGGTTTATATAGATAATCAAACACGCAGGAAACATTTGAATTATAATATACTATTCATGGATCATTTGAAAGTTGCATGAGCCTTGCACAACCCTTGTGGCATCTGAGTGGGTAACAAGCCCTGGGACATAATTATGGCACAAATCTTTTGTTCAGACTTGGTCAACTAGATCACCCAATAGTCCAGAAATAAGATCCATTATAGAATATGGTGCACCATCTAAGCAGTCCAGCGCCTTGTCAATATTTTAGAAAGAATAGGAATCTTTTAGTGCACTATTAAGTTTTCCTATAATCAACCATTATGGATTGTTTGTACCTCTTTATGTTAATTAAGACTGAGGAGACCCAAGAACTTTTTAGGGCACTAAAACCACCAGTTGTACAAGCTGATAAATTTCCTTACAAATGGCTTCATCAGCCACTTTTGATCCCCTAATTAAATGTAAGTGATTGGGGTAGATGATTTTAGTAATAATATGGTGTAGCACATCTTGTGAAAACCCAAATCTAAGTCATTTTTATCAAAAACTACACTATACTATTTAATTAAAAATAGTGCCTTATCTTTTTTTCTGTCAGTAAGACTGGAGAGTTTTGCTGAAAGGGATCAGTAAATGAACCGATTGCTATTTCTCACCTTAAACATAAATGCATTCAGATTACCAAAATTTTAGATACTTTGTACTTCTTCTGCTGGTATAATATGCACAAAAGAAACAATTTGATTTCGCTTAATCTGAATGTGGTAGGGGCATAATCTAGATAATAAGACTTGGATCTCGCCAATGTTGGGAAGGATAAACACAGGCGTGGTGAACAGTTACAAATTAATTTAACAAAACAGCGTAAAATTACACAAATAATTTTTATAGATTTTAGGTTAATTTTAGTTCCCATTATAATTTGGTGGCCCACCATAATGGTCAGGCTACTATTAGCTCTTAGCGGGATGCCCTTTAATTCCATGATCTGTGTGGGAAAACGTTTGATCTGATTACAGATCTTTTGATGCTTATCTAGCACTATGTTATCTCTAAGGTGAGATTAACAAACGACTGATTTTGGGGCGCAGGGTCAATGTCATTTTAATTTGTTATAAAGCGGAAGGGTTTGCCCAATATTTCCAAATTATTTCCTCAAATCATCCTTAATTCTATAAAACCTAGAATGGTGGATAATAAGAAGAATGTAATTATGATTAAGGAAAACAAAGGCTAAAGTTGGTAATAGAGTAAGGCGATATGCAGTGGAAACACATTTTAAGCTACTTTAATGTAGTCAACATAATCCCCCACGGTTCTGTGCCATCTACAATGGTCAATACTGGACGCAAATCTGAGAAATTTTACTGTTTTAGCAGATACAATATTGATTGGTGACCCACTATTTGCAATAGCACTTACCCTAAGCTTATTTACTGTTATATTAAGAAAGAAAAACTCAGAATAGTAAGCGTTGGTAGCATTGACTAAGTTAATGTACATAGTGTCATTTCAATCTATATAGAGCTGTAATTTTTTTAACAATAGGGGGCTTGATTTAATCACTTCTTTATAGGTAGCCACATTGACTCCCTTACCTGGGGAATCTCCAGAGGCGACTGAGAGATCTTGTATATCTGGTTGCTGAACATAAAGTTTCATTTCAGTTGTACTTGCTAGAATATAATTGCTTTCTAGAAGCGACAGAATAGTGTCAACTACCACTTCCTTAGTAATTACTATAGGGGAAACCAGTGGCTAAGTGCTCTGGTTTATTGCAATTAATGTAATTGGAGGATGTCTAGTTTGCTATGTTTTTATCATATTAGGTTAATAAGAAAAATATTCTTTTTATATTCATCCTTGCATTTTTCTGGATAATAGTCAGTATCTGCTTTTATCCACATAAAAGGGAGGGTTCAGTTACCATATCAGGACAATGAGTTGCATAAGGCCCTTTCATATTCTACACTCAACAAATAATTTGACTCTCATATAGTATTTTGATTGCAGCTGGTAAGTACAGCTTAAATCTTTAAACTGGGGAAATGTGCTACTGACAATTTCACAAAGGCTCTAGTTGACTTGGGTTATGTGCCTTAAAAGTGACAGTGCTTTAGCAAATATAAATAACCATTGGGTAAAGGTATGTTTATCATTGAGAATAAGTAACAATACCCAATAGCTCCTTGCATGGATCACAAGAGTGTTTATGGGCAATTTAGGCGTCAAAATTACTTACACATTGGCCCCAATTACCTCAATATAAAGATGTTTGTCAAAGGCCACAACAGACTCATCCTTATAAAGAAAAATGAAGGAACAATACTTTACATGTTTTCATCATCTTGCTCCACCAAACCCCTGAATAATGAGTTCTTAATTTTTGTGATAAGTATTACTAACTTCCTTTACCTTTGGCATTACTAGTTCTTGCTTGCAAAGTCGAAGAAATTTATTGAAGTTGCCAACCCAGTTGTCTTATGGCAACCCCATACTTATTTTAAAAAAGGCATAAAATCTGTGCATATTTCCATGCTTATCAAACTTAGGTAGGTTGATTGAATTAACATAACGTTGGCATCTATCTTTGAGAGGCCTTGAAGGCTGCAATATATCTGATCAACCTTAGTATTTTCTAGATGAGGAGTGGAAACAGATTAACTTTTTACTTGCTGGTGCGGCCTAATTGGATGTCGCCTGCATACCTTGATCAGAATGCACTGAGGGGCAGAATTTGGTAGTGAAGGTGGCTGCAAAAGTTAATTGTTATCTGGGATCATCAAAAAATATTGGCGGGCCAGAAATACCTGAAGCTTTTGTATGTGCAAGTCTCAGGAAAAGGACGCACAATTAGCGCCTCATCACATTTTGCATCAGACGCCAATAGATTATCAAACTGGTAATTAACTCAGTTAACCATAAAACCCTACCAGAGTTAGTTTAACAGACTAAAAATGGTGCACTCCACTCAAACTTTGCTAAAACAGCTTATGTTTGTGCTTTACAGTTGAGATGATAATTTTAATTAACTTATCTCTTGTCAAGGATGTGGACTAAGATATACAGAGAGCTGGTCTTTAATAGTCTGTGATGGATCAAATAGATTTATCTAGATTTTGCTTAAGGCCATCAAGGCGGCGTCAAGGATCACTGAATATTTACTACAACAGGAACTTTTCAATTGCGAGTTAGAAAGATGTTGATGAAATTGGACATGTTGGCTAATCAATTCATTGTTAAGGTAATGAAATAATAGAACTTACTTGTGCTGGGCCATGGGGTCATTCGCTTCAGCATACATAGGTTACACTGTATTAGTGAACAAAATATTTTACCATGTCTCATAGCCTTAACACTTAAAAAGGGTAAAGATTTGTGTCCCCATAATGAGCACCACAAATATTAAATCACCACAAAGGCGTTGTATTTCAGATTAACATAAATGCAAACAAAATCAAATGTGACTGTTTGAGGACTTTAACATGGAAAATTAAATAAAACCTTAATTTTCATGAACAGGCCTAATTAAATGATATAAATAAGCACACCATAGTACTAAATACTGAAAGTGGCTATGGGGCTCAACGTGGTTATACATTCTCTTTTTTTAGTACTAGTGGGGCCCAACCCAAGGAGAGAGGACGTCCAAGCATCTATATTTGCAATATGCAAAGCAAAGGGATTATTATGATAATAAAAATTCCTTACATGGTAATGTGGCGTAAAGCCTAAGCATCCATGTTAGAAGGGAAAGAGGGGTTATGGGGATTTTTGTCTGGCGCCAATTTATTCATGTTTCAGGAAAAGGCAGACAAAACGGGGATTGGAGCATCAGTAACGTGGGGCAGAAGGAGATAAAGGTAAAAATTCTCCTTGTTGATGAGGCAGCTGTGTGCATCGCCTTGACATACTAATCAAGCTTGTGATCAGCAAAAATAATGATTTCAGGCATACAAGTAAATGACTTAATTCTCTTGTGAGTCTAAAAAGGTAGTTATGATTGAACAATGAAGCTCTCGCTGCATTGACACTTATGCAGCATGATGCAAACGTGAGTTCTTAAAATCAAATTTCACAACTTCAAGGAAATTATTGGGAAAATAAGGATTAAGATACCTTCACATAGTGGCTATATTGCCATATTGAGGGCTTGGTGGAGGAGGGAATTCTTGGGGCAGCGGCTGCTTCATAAGTAATTATATGTTTTATTGTAAACTGGACATCCATTGCAAGGGCAGAAAATCTGCGGGGAGTCAAATTGGTGGGATGTGTGAAAGATTTAGGCCAGTTGAAGTCAGGTTTGATTTTATACAGCCATTCTTGGTCATTGATCCATTCAAGAATCTTAAATGGATATGATTTGGCAAGCGCTGAGCCAGCAACTGGAGTTGATTGGATGACTAACCTGATTATCTGCTCACAATAGATCACAGCAACTCTGCTGGCGCTTGCACTGAAATCTACTCAGGAATAGTTCTAATGGAAAAACTCCAATTGGGTGGCCTGTGAGAGCAGCGCCCTCAACTAATGAGGGTGGAGGAGGGAGATATGATCCCCAATTAAAAGGTTTTGGCGAGGCAGTAATGAAGCTGCACCAGATATAGTAGAAGTGGAAGCAGCTTCAGCGAAAAATTCTTTCCACTTGAACTTTTAATAGTTAAGTTTGAAGCATAAGGGACAGATGGAGCGGTCATTTTTGAGATTGTGCCCAGAAAGTATGATCAGGGGACGGTCTAATCATGGCACGGGTGTATCATAATGTGGGTGTTGCAATAAAAGGGGAAGATTTTACAAAAGTGTGAGTCCCTGAAAGATGATTGGTGCTGTTGAGTACCATAAACTGTAGCATGGGGTCGGTGGCGTAGGCCTCCAAACCCCTTTGATTTCATGACATAATCACTTGGGGGAGAGGTGAGAGGGCAAGCCAAAAAATGGACCATTAGCGTGGCCTCATCTGGAAAGTCAAGATCAGATGGTCAGATGGGCATATTATTAAACTAACAGCAACTGTGCTTCCACCATGGCGTGGGCTTCACAAGAGAAGCCAAGGCCAAAGTACCCCTTGAGGGTAAGAGATCTATAAATTTGGTGGGCTTATACACCGCCGTGGTCATCTCAATAATGGCCACGCTTGCATAGGAAAAGAGGTTCCCATATTTGACCCAGAGGACAAAACGCAGGTTGCTTCATGGGAGCACCAGGGGGCTTTGAAGCACTGCCTGGGAGTGCAAAATATGATGGTCTAGGCCCTGAGGCGGGATGTAGAGACTGGAAGCATTTAGGAGGCTAGCTGAGCCAGCCCAGCCACGCGTTGGCAGTGGCTAATTAATGCCAGGAGGTGGCGCACCACCACCCCATGTGGGGCAGCAGGCGTCAATAGCATCAACATAGGCTTTAAGCAGCATGGGTAAAAAAATAATGGTTGAGTGTAGAACTTTTTTAAAATTTCAGATTTGATCAAACAAGTGATCAAATTGAGAGAAAGAGCGCTAGTTTGATGTTGTAGTTATCTCTTCATGTGGTAGATTTTTCTTAGATCTCTTTCAGAAAAAAGATCTATTCAAAATGAAAATCTCTCTTGGATATGCTATCTAACTCTCAGGGTTCTCATTAGTGAGAATATTTCTAACTGAAAAGAATCTGATTATTGCAGGATAGTTGCATATTTGTTAAAAATGTCAGGGAAACAAATGCATAGGCCTGAGGCATAACAAATAGCGAACCATTAGTTTCAACAAGATAGGAAAACTTGGCTGAAAATGATAAAACATCATTGAAAATGAGGTTTTTACTGCTCTATGGTCAGAGAGTAATAAAAATAGAGGACTGATTGTGTATTGCCAGGGACAAGGTATATATGAACACTAATGATTCAAGTTTTGTGCCGCTAGAGTGGCGAGGGATTGATTGTACATTGATTTTGATTTAAATTAACAATGGCATCTAATATAACATTTGTTAACAGACTTGTTGGCAATGCGACCCAATAAAGTACATGTAATTTTATACTATACATCAACGTTGGTATAGAAGCTCAATTAAATAAATCATAATCTAGTTATTAGATAGTTATAATGACTAAGTAGTAACTTAATTATTCAGATGGTTGGTCAGCAAAATCAAAACAATAATAACTGTTGGAGTATAAGTTGGGTGAAAACTCTGGGGTTAGGACAAAAGTCAAAAAATGTGGGCATATGGTGCGCAGGCAGCGCCTTGTCACACTCAGATTCAGAAGCAATTGGTATAAATTCCTGAGCGTCAATAAAGATATCTGATGCGCGCTTAAATGTCATACTAATGTAGCCAATACAGAAGTTAGTTTTGATATAAGTGCAGAACTGGTCCATCATGAAAGTCCTTCAGCAGCGCTCCACCTTTATCTTGTTAACAATGGTATCACTTTTTTGTTACTTTAAAAGTTCAGCTTATTAATCCCAGTTCTCCTCAACCAGTGTCTTCATTGTCTAACTTTGCATTTGAACTTGGAGATGCTGAGAATTATTTTACTGATATAAAGTGGCATTAGAGGCAACGGCTCCAACTATGTCACTATCAAGGACATTAAGACAACATCAATTTTTTTCTGTATCATTTTTAAATCACGTACCAGGCAGTCATGGCCTTGAAGATTTTCAGAGAGGCAGCAATTGTCCTTCCATTGCGTCACTTAGACTAATGATATAGTAGGATTTTTTTCAGGGCCTTGTAGTCAGATGCTTCAGCATCAGTATATCAATACACTTCTGCCTGCAGATAGTCTCATCTTAAATGCAGTGGTGGGTAATTTTGGCAATTCAATGAGGGGTTACTCCATAATTGTTAATGATGTCATTAACAATATGCAACTGGTAAGCATTGAGTTTGCGGCCAGATTTTCTACCTTCTGGTGGGCGTCCTGAGTCTAGTTTGGCTGTACAAAACGACAGCTTTATTACCATACGTTTCAACCTGACGTTTGATATAGAGGTACTTTCCTTTTTGGGCTTCCATGAATGCCGTCAAGCCACAAAACTCAGTATTATGGAGCTCTATTTTGCGCTGAACTTGGAGAATTGAAGGGTGAAAATACTGGGGAATCATTTTGTATCGGCTGCTCTTGGGAGGAGATTTTTTAACCATCACTCCAATTGGTTATTCCATGGAATAGGAATAGGTCTCAAGAAAGTATTTTAAATTTGTAGTTGCAGAACAAGGCCAGGTGGGCTTCATTCTTGTTAACAGTAGTAAAATAACAACTGTGGGATAACCATTTGGACACCTCGTTGACTTTAGCCAATGAGATGGTGCAAAATAATTTCATTGATTATGATCATAATTGACTAAAGGGGGTGAGCCCCATGACTGGGTCTTCCATCTGGTCATTACTGAACTACTCAGGTGAAAGTGTTTGAAATTAGGGTCACCTTAGTACATAGTCTCATAATAATACCTATCACCAAAGATGATGGAAAGCCAGCTTAGGGTGTAATTTATTTCTAATAAAGTTGGTGTGCAGGGTTGTGGAAAGTGATACATGTAATGAGAACCATAATGGTTAAAAGGCTGCTTCAGAATTAAAATTCTGATGCATAGTTTATTTTCACTAGCAACAGGTATACTTTATGATGAGAGCAGCATGGAAAAATAGGGAATAGAATTAAATTGGTTGCAACAAGTTTTTCATTATAGCAGAAACAAGCAAACCATAGACTCTTAGTTATGTCAGTGGCTTCAGGGCTTGCAAATGGTGGTCTTTATATTTAATTCTAGCTGAAAGTCTACTGAAAGGACAAGATCCCTTCAAGATGGCACTTCCTTTCATCTTAAGCTATCCAAAGATCACATATTTCATTGATACTAACTACTTGTAACTTATTGCAATTAAGTTTATTAGATTATTTGCTAATTATCAAGAAAATACAGGTAAATCATTGCATAAAGTATTGGTATTTCAGCTAATTGCAATCACCTTAACATGGATGATAAACTGCAATTGAATATAATTATATAAAAGAACACATAACAACAGATTTACACTGATGTAGTGTCAAGGGAACCAATACTAAATAATTGACTTGAGTTACATGGCCGCAAAGCTTTGGTAAGTTAATGTAACTTTAATAATTTAAGGTTTAGTGTCAGTATGGTGGGGAGGAATCAATTGTAACTTTCTATACTACCACTAATTGGCGTTGGGCCCCAATAATAATTATGGTAACATTAGCATCAGCAATGCTGCCCAATAAAGTTAAATTTAAATTTTTACGCAAATTGATGTCAAATAATCTCAGCTAAATCAAAAACATTATCAAGTATAGGTTAATATAATTTAGTAGATATATGGTTTGTTTTTATGGTTGGTTAGTACAGTTTGCAACACGGGAATAAAATTTGTCCTAGTATGGACTCATGAAGTTAAAGGTGACCAAAAGCATTAGTGACTGCTTATCAGACTTTAGTTTGGTAGATCTGTCAATATTTTAATTATGAAGATAAGGTTTATTTAAAATAAAGATGCTCTTCATAAATCTAGTATAACTGATGAGAGATGATAGTGAAAAGACACTTATTGTTTAAAATGGCATTACAGTTTTTATAGATAACTGCAAAAATTTTGCATAAAGTTATGACATAGGTAAGAGGATTTTAAATTAATACAAGCTGTCACACTACCTCCTATTAATACAACATCACCACATAAAAAAGTGGTAACTATCTTAGTGAACAAAGTTGTAAAGTACTATCTGTACTAAGTGGCTACTTTATTAAATATAAAATTAATCAAGAATTAGCAATACTGCATGGTAGACGCAATTTTAATGGTCATTTGCAAGCTAGATCTGATGCTAGGTATCTCATCCTATCCATGAGTCTTTTTAGTAACCTAGATGTTATCTAGGTGTACTTAGTAATTACTCAAGACAAAAGTATGACAGAAAACTCAAGTGTAGTGTAATTTTTGTTCTAAACCAAGCGCATTTATTTATGCTGTATGCTGATCCATTTGATATTCATTGCCCATTAGAGGGAAGGGGTTAAAACTAGATTTATTTTTTTAAAAATTTAGTGTACTTACTATTTATGGCGTTGCAACCTTAATGTGCACCTGTAGTGAGCACTAGTTACACCGACTAAGATGTGGCTGTCCATATGGGTCCAAGGTATATCTATTTCTACTAAGATACAGTAAATAAAGGAACATTGAATGATCAGATAGAAGATGGATTACTTTTAGGGAATTATTAATTAAAAGAGAAACTTTTTTATTCTCAGATCTAGTCTGCTTTAAAAAACTACCTATAGCTATGAAAAAGCAATTAGATAGAGGATTAGAGGGTGTCATAATTGTTATAAAATAAAAATTATACAAAAGAGGGGATTTTAAACTTTTATTTCTAGCTCCTAAACATTAAAGCTTTGTTGACTCACTTGATATAAGTCCCAGGTAATATTTTAAGTCACTTCAATATAGATGAAGTGTATGAAGCTATCTACTATCTTTTTAGTACTAGTGGTGCCCAGCCAAAAAGGGGGAGCTGCCACGCATCTTTATTTGCAAATGGGCCAAACAGAGGGATTAATATAAATAAAAAATTCCTAATATAGCCCCTAGGTTATCAGCCTAGGAAGCTATATCAGAAGGCGAGGAAGCTTTGGGGAAACTTTTGTCCAGTGACTGCTTTAGCTGGCGGACCATGAAGAACAACATAGGGGTAGGGGCATCATTGACATGGGGCATGAGGAGGTATAGCTGCGGGTTTTCTTCATTTATGAGGCCAGCGGTATCCATCGCCTCAGCATATTGAGAAAGTTGATGCTCAGTGAAAATGATGAGAGCCAGCACACAAGTAAATGACTTGATGCGCCATTGGGTTTGGAGATAGTTGGGATAAAAAAGAGAGGTTTTTGCCACATTAAAGCAAGTGCAGCTCACACCAAAAGCGAGCTCCTCAATCTCATATTTTGCATCTTCCTCAAAATTATTGGGAAAATAGGGATAGGAATACCCTCAACCAGGGGTTCCATCTCCCCATGGAGTTGCTGGCGTAGTAGGGTGTTGGCAGGAGCAGCAGTGAAGCTTACTTACTATCTGAATTTCATATTTGCTTCGTGGAGACCCCCATTGTAGGTTTGGTATTTAGCTCTTTTGTAGCTCAATAAGTTCCAGATTTCTAGTGAGGAAAACGTCCATATTATGTGGTATAAGTATTATTATTGTACATTTTATCAACAATTTTTGTTGTGTTGCAAAAGTCTGCGGTTTCATTGTATAATGCCTAATATTACTGTGACCTAATATACTAAAGTAACTAAAAAAATCCAACTACAATAGAAAGTGTCTACTAACACTAACTCCTTGTCATCGGATATTTATTTAGTATAGGGAACAAAGAGTGGCACTGCTTTAATTTTCTAGTGAACTTATCTTTACAATAAAACCTTAGTTGGTACAAAAGTCAATTAAAAAAAGGCATTTGTCAAAGTCTTCCTTAAGTTCTGTTTTGCAAATTTAATTTTAGTATAAAAGTATTGTTATCATCTTTTTTATCTTAATCACCACCTAGGCTATTAATCTCGTCCTAGTATGGTCATATATGTGCTTAGCTCCTCTACTCATACTGATTTACTTATTATCTAAACTACCTTTTTTGTTATGGAAGTGTAAACTTTGAAAATAAACATAAGAAGTGCCAAGTATCTAATGGGATAGATTGGGGCCAGCCTGATCTGCACATTGACCTCATGAATATAGTTTCAGATTTGCATACAAATTCCAAGGTCGAGTTTGAAGAGTCAGGCCAAGTATAAAAACAAATGGAGTTGGAAATTGTAGATAAGGATTTGGGAATTTGAGAACAAGGGCTAATCCAGCATATTGAACAACCAGTGCTTCAAATTCTCCAAATTTACATAATTTGGCATATTAAAATTTCACAAGCAATGATTTGGATGTTGCTTAAAAGCCTAATTTATGACTTTATTTATTTAAACTATCACAGATGCTTTAAAAATGAGGAAACGGCAATTGTAGATACAGTTCTGTTTTCTCATAGGAAATTTATAATAAGGTTCTCAGCAAATATACTTGCTTATAATCTAGTTTAAATTTTTTAATATAAAAAGATATTAAACAGAATAAACCGGAACAAAATTATCTTTCTGCTTGGCGTAACTTCCAAGTTAATTACATTAATTAATAAAGTAAATCTTGATCACCCATTGTAGTTTTGCTTCAATGTCCTCAGGTTCTCTGCCAGCTGCTCCAGTGTGGGGCAACGGCAAAACTCCCCCCACTATTTTAATCCGGCAGGAAAATGTATTCAGACTGGATCACCCAGTTATTCCAAACCCATGAGAAAATTCGTTCCTCCCAAGGATCTTGACGCCCACCTTGCTCATACCCAAGCATTACCTCGCTGCCCCCCTGGTGCTCCCCCAGATCAACATGCGCTACAGCCTAAGGGTCAAATATGTGAAACTCTTCCAATACCATGACCAAGCCATTATTAAAAGGGCACAGGTGGTGATGACACCCACCAGATTCATAGATTTCCGCCCCTACAAGGGTTATTTCAACCTCGGCTTCATCTGCAAAGCTGATGCTGCCACTGCAGCAACTGTGCCCCTGATATTCCAGGGCACCCCTTTCCCACAACTCGAACTTGGCTCCCAGCAGACACCACTTTGGTGGTCCAGTTTGCTGGTTTGCCCACCTACCTCCCCCTGCAGTGCTCCACCAGGAGCTGATGGATGGTTTGGCAGCCTATGGCTCCAACTCCATCTTACAATTTGTGGTCCCAAATGGGGCCACATGACTCACTGGGCCTTGAGCATATGCCACAATCAGCCCTGAATTTAGTAAAATCACAATGTCAATTCCCCCTAGCACTGTTATTCCTTCAGCACCTGACCATCCGTTTTAGGCCCACGTTGAGGGTGGGCAATCTGTCCATCATGTTTCAAGTTGGACCACTCAAAATGCAAGTGCCCCTCCTTAGCCACTTCTGACAGATCAGACTACTTGTTCACCAATCTCTAATCTGCCACCCACCCTGTACTAGTTCTGGCATGGGGCACAATCCTACCTCCCCGTCCCCCCAAAACCCGAAGCTGCAGCTGCACCTGCAGCCACCAATCAGCCTCCTCCTCGCCCCAATGCCACACATGATTCCTCCAATCAAGCATTGGATTGAATCCTAGTTCAATCCCATGCTTCCTCCAAAGAATCAACCAAACCTTAACTGTACGAGGATCCCCAATTCAATTCAACCAAAACTCATGGGAGTTATTGGCTAAAATTGATGAAATAGGTAAGCTCATTGAAGAACTATCTCTGCAAATTGAGGAGGTTTGTTAATGCAGAATGGAACGCCAAATACCCCCTAAACTATATAACCCCACAGCCAAATGCCAATCATCTTGAAGTGATCACCAGCTTGCAGTCAAAGCATCTGCAACACCAGATTGTCATCCCTTTTCGTAAAGCTGTTGCCAGATCAGTGGCGATGCTCACAGGAGGAATTACACCTCCTGTTATCCCCAAAAGTCTTACTCAAAAGAGTAAATACACAGTGAAACAGTTACGAAAAATTGTTAATGATGCTATCCAGAACGTGAAAACTGTAGCATGAAACCTGAAAGCTAAGATTACCAGAACCAAAATCGCCACATTCATTAAGCTCTCAGAAACCCACCTTAAAGCTGAAAAAGCTTTAGCCATTTATATCATTGCCATTTTCCTAGCTGGCAATTTCCATGAAACACCAATTATTAACGGTATTGAACCACATGCCGCAGGTTCCCCAACGCGCTTACTGTCTGCCTTGACATGTACTCTACTATGGGAGGAAGAAGCAGCTGCCAAAGATGAGCCCCCCAACCCCCTTCTGCCATGGAGGGATAAGCGGTTTCTTCTGCCCACCTGATTGGTTGTTTTGTTTGAAGTGTTTCACTCCATCTGCTCATTTGGGAGTTTGGTCTGAACCAATTAGTTACATTAGCTTTTAGTTTTAATTTTAGTATTAATATCCATCCCCTGGTCAGCTTACCTCAAATAAATATGAGAATAAACCAGAACGATGAGCTCCACTAGTGAGATGGGACAGGCATTGGCTTTGTTTGCAGTATTATCATGGAGCCAAGCTTTGCTGCTTGCCTGCAGCATTGCTGGAACCTTGGTCTGCAGATACATCATGAACTCTGGTAGTGGCACACGGGTTTGGGGGTGGTTCTCTGTGGGATTGTCAGTCATGTGGTCAGTAACATGACTTGTGCTTCTCAACCCCTTTGTCGAATATTGGCATAAACCTGTGCGTTATATAAAACAAAACTTAAATACCTTTCTCTCCATCTTGTGGGCCCCCGGAAGAAAGTGGTGGTTATTAATGGAGAGGAATGGAACCAACACCTCTTGATCATGGTTATGGTAGGGTTCTTATTGGCATTTTTGCTACGCGAAGTAGGATGATTATGGGGTGGCAACTCCACAACCCATAGTGGTTCAGGCAAAACCTAAATCACCCAACAGTCAGGTTGCATTATCCATGGAGGCGTTGGACAAACTTTACCAAGCTATTGTGTGTATTCGCTTCCAGGCACAGTTGGCGCAGGCAATAGGGGGTATCCCCTCTTGCTTTCCAACTAGCCCAGGTGGTGAATGTATTACCCCAGATTTGGTGGGTTGGTTACAGGAACTTATTGAGGAATAGGAGAGTTTGCCAAAATCAATGTAGGAATGTGTGGAGTTGATCAACTGGGCAGTATGTTTGGACAAGGCATAAGATGAGGCATGGTCAGCACTACTAACAGTTAGCCAGGGTCATGGCTCAGTAGAAGAATATGTGCAGGTTTTCTGTCCACTGGCAAAGGCTGCCAAAGTTACAGATTCCCAATCTTGATGAATGTTCCTCCAGGGGTTTCAGGCAGATTTGATGGTAGCTTTGGCAGCATAAAAGGTCCAGGCTACGCTGGGGAGGAAGTGGCCTTAGCGGAGCAGGTTGAAAAGCAATTAGCACTGGCACAGGACTGGTATGAGGGATCAATGTCACTGGGAAAGCGACAGTCCCGAGTAAGTGGCTGTTCCAGTCAAGGGGGTGGCACCCAGCCCCAAGAAACTTTGGAAATGTACAAGGAGGAGGGAGCCAAGTAAATTTAGAGGATGCACATAAATCAGTGAGCCCTGGGAAGGAGAAAGAGAATATACCTAAATTTTCATCAGCTAGTTGAAATCAAAAGTCTCATTCAAAAATTAAATCGCCTTCTTCACTTTATTCTTGATTAATTATCCCCATAGACTTGCGCGCGGATGGCAGGATGGAAAGGGCAATGGTCTTGGTAGATACTGGGTCAGATTAAAAATTACATTGACTTGCACTGGCAGAGCGCCTGAAGTTGCAAGTGCAGAGGGGACCAGAGGTGGTATTTGTCAATGCCTCACGGAGGGAGCTGTCATGGCAAGTGAGCCCTTCAGTGAAGATACATCAGGTCTTATTTGGGTTCTGGGCACGATTTTGTGCGATTAAAAACCTGACCCATCCAGTGGTGCTTGGGATGCGGTGGTGGCATCAGTTCAGACCCCAGATAAATGTGTCTTCTGGTACCATAACCTTGAACCCAAGGATGGGTCCACCAATGAAGTGGAGGCTGTTAGTGGGAAACCAGAAGTTAGATGAGCATAGAACCATAGGGGCCATGCAGGAAGGGGTCTTACCAGCAGAATACCGAGATTTTATGGGTGTCTTTGGTCCAAAAAGGGACTTGCCGTTTTCTCCCACAGGGCATTCACAATTTTTTTTAGTTTAAAGAAGGGTTAGAACTTCCCTGTGGATGCCCAATCTATCTGTTGAATGAACTAGCTAAAGCTGCATTGAATGACCATGTAGATTCCATGTTGAACGAAGGTTTGATTTAACCATCAAAATCAGCTGTGGTATCTCCGGTGTTGCTGGTGCCCAGGCAAGATGAGAGTTATGGCCATGCATGGACTACCAGAATAAATGCGGTAATGGATCTGGATCCTTACTTAATGCCATTAATAGAAGATATCTTGCCAATGGTCATGGGGTGCAACATTTTCACCAAGCTTGATCTGGTGAATGCATTCAATCAGGTACCCGTGAGGCTGGAGCACCAAAGGTACACGGCATTCAAGTGCCATCTTGGAATGTTTCAGTAATAACTATGCCATTTGGGCTGTTCAATGGCTTAGCGTTATTCCAACAAATTATTGATCAAGTACTCAGTCAGTTGAGTAAACGGTGTTGTATCGCTTATATGGATGACATCCTGGTGTTTTCATGCTCCAAGGAGGCACATGTACATGATGTTTGGGAGGTCCTGAAGGCACTGGCCGGGCAGAATTATGGCTGAAGCCTTCAAAATGTGAGTTTAACCGGGAGTCAGTTAAGTTCTGGAAAATGTGGTATTTGTGAAAGGCCTGGTGGTATGCCCATATAAGATACAGGTGGTGAGCGCTTGGAAGGCACCAACAAATCAGACAGGTATAAGAAGTTTTCTGGGAATGGTAAATTTCTTCAGTTGGTTTATCAAGAATCTATAAAAGTTAGCAATGCCTTTTACACGATTAATGCAAGATGTGCTGCTCATATGGGGGAAGAAGAAGAGCGGGCACCTGTCTTCTGGATATGGCCACTTTGGTTGTTTAGTTCGCCAAGTTGCCCTCTTTCCTTTACCCCAAACGCCTCCACCATGAGCTCACGGAGGGTTTGGCCATTTATGGCGCAGACCCCATGTTGCAGTTTGTGGTTCCCAGAGGGGCGGATTGGTTGGCATGGACCTCATGTCTTTACAATGATCTGCCCATTTCATCGTGACTCTCACCTCGTGATTCCCCCCCCACACCATGATCAGATCCACCCCTGATCACCCGTTATGGGCGCGCATCAAAAATGGCTGCACCATTTGCCCCTTGTGCTTCGATCTTAACCACTCAAAGTGCAAGTGCCCCACAGTTGCCGCTTCCACCGCGTCCGCTGCTCAGGGCTTGGGCACTGCCCTGGCGGCTGCCTCACCCCAATTTTTTGATTGGGGCTCAATCCTCCCACCCCCAACGTTGGGGAATTCTGGCGCTGCTTCCAAAGCGACAGTCAATCAAAATTTGAGAAATTTATATATTTTGAAAATTTGACTGGATTATGGAATCCTGAGTCAATTGCTGAACCAGTATCAGCTGGGCTGACATGGTCAACAGCACATGACCAATCAGCTCCAGCCACAGCCCCTCTTCCTGTGGCTGGCCCAGTGCTGGCCAAATCCAATCCATTTGAGGAACAGGAATGGATTGATGAGGATGAACAGCCATGCCATGTGAAGCCTGATTTTGCTTTGGAGGATTTCTTTGTTACCCTTCTAAATTGCTTTCCCACCATTTTTGTCCAAAAACGGTTTTCCCATTTATAAAAATATTAACGATATGGCAGTTGCGGCTGCAGCTGCCCTAGCCAACACCCTCCTCCACCAGCAACTCGATGGGGCAATGGAGCCCCTTGTCAAGAGTATTCCTATCCCCAATTTTTCTCATGATTTTGAGGAAGATGCTAAATATGAAATTGAGGAGCTCGCTTTTGGTGTGAGCCACACTTGCATAGATGCAATGAAAACCTCTCTTTTTGATCCCAACTATCTCCAAACCCAATGGAGCATCAAGTCATTTAATTGTGTGCTGGCTCTCATCATTTTCACTGAGCATCAACTTGCTCAATACATTGAGGCGATGGACACCGCCAGCCTCATTATTGAAGAAAACCCCCAACTATACCTCCTTATGCCCCATGTCACTGATGCTCCCACCCCAATGATGTCTGCTATGGTCTTCCAGCTAAAGCGGGCGCCAGACAAAAGTTTCCACAAAGCTTCCTCGCCATCTGATATGACTTCCTAGGCTGATAACCTAGGGGCTATATTGGGAATTTTTAATCTATGAAAATCTCTTTGTTTGTCCCTTTTACCAATAAAGATGCGTGGCAGTTCTCCCTTTTGGGTTGGGCACCACTAGACTAAAAAAATAAGAAGAGCGAGAATTCAACCTGAGAAAGAGAAGCTCATTTTGGCACCAGTCCTTGCCCATCTAGACCCTGAAAAGCCTTTTGTGGTTGAATGGACGCCTCAAATTTCGCTGTGGGAGCAGTACTCTTACAGAAGGGGGAAGACGGGTTGGAGCACCTGGTGTGTAATTTCAACCAAAAAATGATTCCAGAAGAAACAAATTACCTGATATATGACAAGGAGCTAATGGGGGTGGTAGAGGCACTGCAGGAGTGGCAGCACCACTTGTTGTATGCTGTTGGGATTAATTTTCCATATTCCCAGCCTGCTAGATTACCAGGAATCGTTAGGGGAAAATTCCCTAATGCTAGGAGAATTATAAATTGGTGGACCCTAATTTCAGAGTAACTATGTTCAGGGGATTTTGGGATACACACCTGGTCATATCCATCAGGGGTTGATCCAGACGGATACTTGAGATCTCATCAGGCGGAGTTGACGACAAAAAAGAAGCATCTGATAGTATTAACTATCAGGTCTACCAGTTGGGATCAGTCAGGTTTCATCACTGGCTGATTGGGAGTGAGTAGTAAGCTACGAGGCAAGTGATGCTGCCTGCAACTAGCAAATAGATCAGTTGGCACGTGACCTGACTTAATGGGTAATAAATCCCATTACCTAAGAAGGTCGCTAGCCAAATAGGGTTGGTTTACTTGGATTGAGAGGAAAACGTTAAGGACACGTTTTCTGATTATTTCCGTTTAGGTCTCAAGGATGTCCAATGATGGAATCCTAGCCAGGATGGGGAAGACCATCGCTGCCAAGATGAGGATGGGTGATTCAATGGCAACAGCTTCCATTTCATCAAAGAGGTGTCAACTGAGGGTTAGATGACTGATTCCCACTATAAATTCCCTAGAATTCACTCATAAAAATAAAAAGTTAGATCATAATACAGATATAAAGTTCTATAGTTTTCATCCAGTATATAGTTTAAGAGTAAACTTTTATCAGCTTTAAATTGTTCTATTCTTCTCAAAGATATTATTGCTTTGTGCAATAATTGAAGACTCTTAAGGAAAATAGTAAAGATCTGAGTAGGGAATCTAGAGAAGAAGGAGGAACAATTGTGGATTGCTGCCAACTGTGATTTGGACCAAAGAGACTGTCACCAGGGAATATCAGAGAAGAGTGGGTTGGACAGAACGAGGGAACAAATACCTATATCAAGACATCTCAAGTATTTCAAGTGGGAATACTGGATGAGCGTTGGGCCGAGATATAAGAATTCCACTCAACTACAAATAATAGTCGTCATATTATTATCAACCGTTAATATCATATACTATACAATGGGGTTGAAGTGCACAAGAACTGGACCTGTGCAGTAGTAATTTTATTGAGGTTGTTTGCCCATAATAACCCAAAACAATAAATTTTTACAAGTTGGTTCTCTTACAAGGGTGTATTTGAGTAGAAGAACTTATTAGGATGTCATACAAAAATTAGTTATGAAAACTGTGGATGGAGTTAGCCACCATTAATCAAAATGCCATAAACTCAGTGGATCATTGGGAATTTGCAGCCTTGGAAGAACGAGTCACCAAGATGGAGGAGGGGACCGATAATGTTGCAAGTTTTGGGAATGAGTTACTTAAGAAAGTAATTTTGTTAGAGAAGAAAGAAGTGGACCTAATACAAGAGGTCTTATATCTGATATGGAGTGAGAAGCGGATCATGTTCATTTGAAAAATTTCAGCACTGATATAGAGCAGCTGATCAAACAGTTCAAGGAACTTAAAAACTCACAAATACAATTGTGAGCCATTGTGATAAGTGATTCTTAAGAAAAAAGTCCTTACACAATAATTGGGAAGTCGAATAACCCAAGAAACATGCCGCCCACCTTTGCTGCCATTTCAGAGATGACGCCCAAAGTAACTCCTCAAGTTATCCAAGTGGCCAAACCTAGAGATTCGGCTAGAGATAACTTGGAGAAATTTAAGACAATGCCAAAATTGCCAACGTTCCATTAGGATAATGCCTCTGCGTTTTTCTGACTGTTTGATATGACCATGTATGGCTATGGGGATCGTCAAAAGGCGTTGATGGTTATGAATTTCCTAGACGCTGACTGTCAGAACTTAGTATCCCATCTGGAGGGGGGATATCTGGTCATATGTGGAGGCAAAGGTGGCCATCATGAAGGAATTTTGGAGTCTGACATGCATGTTGAAGCACAAACAGGAGTTTATGGGAATCCAGTTCTATTAAGATGAGTCTTTAGTAAGCTTCGCGGATCAGTTCTACCAGGAGCCACAAATCCTGGTTGGAGCAAAGGTACTGGATGAATTTGATGCTAGATTGCCTTACAAGAGGCCCTTTGGCCCTATTGCAATTTGCATTGCATGATGTCTTCCATGTTCGTGATTGAAATAACTACCTCTCAAATGGTAGATGATTTTTAAATTTTGTGAGTAACCTTTGATGCCCCAAACAGAAGTTTCAAATCCAATCTGGTGCACAATTCGAATCCTACAAAGGGGGACAAAGGTGCTAAAGAGACAAACAATCAAACTATGCCAGGGAATAAGCCCAAAAAATTCAGATAGTTGAATAAGAAGGAAAAGGTCTGCTATCAATTTGGTGGGAAAGGACATTTCGTCGTGCACTACAAGAAGGTGAAGGATCAAATCAACGTGGTCCAGGCAAAAGAGTTGGCTGCCACCAAGGAATCAGGAAAAGAGCCTATGGCATAGATGTGGAACAGTCTAGAGCTTCAGAGAAGCCTGTTCCTCCTGACATCATGACCAAGGAAAAAATATCAGTGATCTGTTCGTGGACAAAGACATACAGGATCAACTGTATCAAGTGGTCAATTTGGACGTAAATGCAAAGACAAGATCTGGGGTGAAGGGAATCAACCCTGAGATAATCAAGGAAGTTGCCCAGCTGTACACCCAACAACTGGCGGACAAGGTTTGAACCACTGAGAATCCCAAAGAATTGTCTGAAGTCCTATTAGATGAGGCTAATATGTCAATTCCCCTAAGCGTGATAAAGGAATCATTTTCTGATCTATTAGTGCAAATTATTCACACCCTTAATTCTGCTAATAATGCCACTATACAATCAATAAACACTATATTACAATACTTCAAGTGTAGTATATAGACATACAAGTGAATTGAGTGTGGGTAAGAGCTATTGTTGACAGCGGAGCGCCCATCAACATTGTCTCAACCAAGCTGATAAAGAGGATGAAGATATTGCTGGACTCGGAACATAAGAAGGATCCCAGGAAGGCTGGGCAGAGTACCACCATCTCCTATGGAGCGTATAGTGCTTTGACACGATGATTCAGGTCCTTAGTGGTATCTGCGCCAGCAATAGTTTTGGCCAAACAAAAACTATGTATTCTGATCAGTACGGAACTCTATTCAAGTATGGAGTTAAAAGTAACTTTGAGGAAAATACGTTGACCATATTGGGTCAGAAATTATCAATGGTAATCAGAAGGATTGAGAAGCTCGCTGAATAGGAGAATTACCTTCATCAATTCAATATACAATGATGGCATTGTCCCGATTTGATACCAATTAGTTGGTCAGAAGTGACGAGAAATGCCAACGGAAATCCTAGAGAACTGGGGAATTCCACTGAGGATCAAAAATGTGAGAAACATACCGCCAGGATCACAGATAATAGTCAACATGGGGTTGACATTGGAGATACCTAAGCTGTTGTATGAGGAGGTTGGAAGCCCCTGGAAGAAGTCCAGAGTGGAACCTTGGGTGGCTCCTGGGATAATAATGCTAGACCATAAAGAAATTCGAGTTCTCCTGGCGAATTTGAGTGAAAAACTGATGCGGATCAGGAAGAATCAGATCATTGCATTTGTTCATCTAATACTGATGGCTGAATTGAGGAGATTCCACAATTTTGGGACTCTCAATGAGATGGGATTACCAGCTGGGGTAACAAAGAGTATCAACCTATTGGTTGATTAAGAGCAACTCGCTGATCTGTCAGAAGGCCAGCAAGAAGAGGTGCTTGTTATATTTGAAAGGTATTGGGAAGTATTCACTCCGGACAACCATGATTTTGGGATGTGCGTGAGATGTGATCCAAAGGTCAACACTGGGGAAATTTGCTGATCAGGATGAGACCGATCTGATGGTCAAAAGTGGCTGAAACAGTAGTGGAAGATAAAGTCAGAAAACTAGTGAAGCATGGGCTTCTAGCTCCGTCACCAAATGCCTGGGCGAGCCTGATTTTAATTGTGAAGAAAAAGGATGGCTCTAACCAGGTGGTGATCAACTACCAAAAGCTGAATAAGATTATGAAGAGGGATTTATATCCCCTACCAAGGATCAATGATGCGCTAGATCAATTGGGAGAAGCGAAGTATTTCTCTATGATGGATCTTATCTCAGGATATTGGTAGATTGACTTTCCAGAAGAACAGGAAAAATGTGTGATTATTACTACCAGGGGCTATACCAACCGATGAGGATTCCCCAGGGTCTATGTAATCGCTTACAACGTTCCAGAGGGCCATGAACGCTATACTGAGCGACTTGAAGTTTTCATGCATCCTGGTATACTTGGATGATATCAATGTTTATTAGGACGTTTACTGATCGCCTACACCACTCTGAAGAGGTATTCAAGTGACTGTCCACGGCTAACCTGAAGATTAAGCTGAGGAAGTATCACTTTTTCAAGAAAGAGTTGAAATATCTGGGATCTGTGATCAACTCTAGTGGATTGCAGCTGCAAGACCAGAAGATAGAAGCCATAGAACAGATGGCTGTGCCAAAGAGTGTCTGAGACATCTAAGTGTTCCTTGGGATGATCAGATACTATAGAAGATTTATTTGCGACTTTGCCCAAATAGCTGAGCCCTTATTCCATCTGTTGAAGGATCTAAAAAAAGGATTGTATTGAATGAATAATTGCAAGAATCCTTCAATGAGCTACACCGGTACCTAATTAATTCTCCAATTTTGGAATATCTGAAATTTCAAATGAGAGTTTATTATACAAACCGATGCTTTGTTAATGGTTATCAGCGCCATATCAAGCCAAGTAGATGCATTTGGGGACAAACATCTGGTGTCATATGTGAGCTGGACACTCTTAGCCGCTGAGAGGAACTACACCGTAACTGAGCGTGAATGCCTTGAAGTCATTTACGCCTGTAAGCAGTTTCAGGTATACATCCACGGAATGCACTTTAAAATGGTGATGGACCACTCTTTGTTGCGTTGGCTCCATGATTTGAGAGAGCCAGAAGGACGACTGGCCATTGGGCACTTAAGCTGAGGCTTACAATTATGAGAATGTCCACTGAGTGGGTGCTTCTCACCAGAAAGTGTATGCTTGTTGTGGTTACCAATGGTCCAGATGGTATAATTTCAGGCAGATGAGCTATTCCAGAGAATGGTCAATGGAGAAATTGGGAACAAGCTAAAGAATCCAAGTTGCACTTTGGAAAGCAATGGAAAAAACTGAGACCATGGATGGACAAGTTTTTAAGATGATTTACAGGAAGCAGTTAATATTCCTAAAGCCATCAGAAAGAGAAGTTATTGTTCAAGCCACTCATAAGGCTGTAAGGAATGGAGGCCTGAGAAAAACAACCAATCATATTTTCCGGTACTACTACTGGGAGTCAATCAACTATGATGTTGCCGACTATCTAGCTTGTTACATGGAGTGCCAGCTGCACAAACCTCATAAGAATACAACTAGATACTTACTGGTCCGCCCTGGATTTTCCTGGCATATGGTGTCCATCAACGTGATGGGACCACTGACAATGAGCACAGGGGGAGTCAAGTGCATAATAGTTGCTATTGACCATCTGGAGAGATGGGTTGAGATGAAGGCCCTGGCGAAAGTAGATTCTACCAGAACCGCAAAGTTCATCCTGGATCAAGTAGTATATTGACATGGATGCCTGCAGGTCCTGCTTAGTGATAATGTGCTATACTTCAAGTCTCATGTGATCCTGCGACTGAATGAGTTAATGGGGATCAGAGGAGTCATGTATGTACACTACCAGCCAGAGACGAATGGACTGGTAGAATGAGTGAATGGAACTTTTGATGCAACACTGAGAAAGCTGGTTGCAGGAAGAACTTCCATGTGGGGAATGTACCTGAGTTTGGTGACATTTGCCTACAATATCAGTCATCATACAGCAATGGGGAAAGCGCCATTTGAGTTGTTATAAAGGAGGAAGACCGCGATGCTGCCAATTTTATATTTGTTGGTGGAACCAACATTAGGTATGAGTGCTGAAAAGTACTTGAACTGACTGAAAAATATCCTGATTGAGATGCAAATTGCAAGCATTTGATACTACATTGAAGAAAAGGATATGAGCAAAATTGATGGACAATAAAAGCCAAACAGCCTTAGCAGAATATTGAATAGGCAAAAGAGTTGCCTATGTGATACGCATGGTTTTAGAAGAAAAAAACTAGACACTTTGTGGTTGAGTCCATTTGAGATTATTGCCAAGACGGCAACTGACGCCTACTCCATCATGAATCTCTGGAATAGAAGAGCTGTAAATTGAATCCATGCTAAGTTTTGAAGTGATGGATCAATGAAAAAACAAAAGAGTTCCCAAAGGACTGATTTACCATTAAGTTGGTAATGTCCTGATGATTAGGTCAAGTTCAAAAATAAGGACTTTTGAACCAATCTAGATGGTTAAGTCTAAAAAAAGGACCTCTGAATCATAGAAAACTGGTAGGTTTAAGTACCTAGGACCCAGTTTGGGAGAAAAGAAGAAGAATAAAAATAAAAATTTGATAAAAGATAATAAAAAAAGATTATAAACTGCATAGAAAAAACTGATATAGTTTTATAACTTTTATTTTTTTTATTGATTATCTATGATATGGGGATGATTCTGCCTATGTCATCTCTTGGGGAGGGAAGAATGTAAGTACATCAAAATCAATATGAAATTGGACACTAGTGAGGGCTAGACCTACAAAAAACCAAGTTCTTTGAGCTTACGCGGAACCCTGTGAGAAAGTGACTAGGGGAAGGGAAATTGAAATGTCAGAAGAAGCCAATTGCAAAACCCCAAAGTGGGGAGGGAAGCAACAGTATAGAAAGAGGAAGTCGGCAAATAACCCCAAGTAATCCCAATATGGTACCAGAGCCAGAAGATTAGTCTTGAGCGCCTTATGACAGGCTTCATCAAGAACACTGGACATATAGGCCAGCAGCAAACAAGGGATGCTTGAAGGGGGTTGCCAAATCATGCCCCCTACTAAAGCCATCAACAGAAGATACTGATGGATAGTTCCAGAAACGAGATAGTTATGCAGAGAACGAATGGCATCCTGCAAGTGACAACTATGGGCTTCTCAGAAGCTGAAGGACCAATGAAACCCAGGAGAGTATGGAAGCTTCATGGACCAACTTCAGAGAACTTGGCTGGCAAAGCAAAGAGCATAAGCGGTGGTATCCTGATCCAGGATGTTCTCAAGATCAGAGGGATTCAGCGCTAGAGACAAAGTCTCAGTGACTTGGTCCCATAATTTGGTGTAGGGGAGCTCAAAATGAATACTGTTACCAATGGTGAGCTTGGTAGCCAAGACAGCAGGTCTGTAGTATTGTCCAATTTGGAAGAGGAACTCAGGAAGCAAGTCTGACCCAGCAAGAAAAGAGCGAACAATAGTGAAAGGCATAATTTCTGGAGCATCCACAATGATGGTCAGTGCATCTGCAAAAC
Organism: Massospora cicadina; assembly: GCA_022478985.1. Taxonomy (NCBI): domain Eukaryota; kingdom Fungi; phylum Entomophthoromycota; class Entomophthoromycetes; order Entomophthorales; family Entomophthoraceae; genus Massospora; species Massospora cicadina. The sequence continues at coordinate 135,671 of JAKSZP010017176.1, forward strand.
GAGCCAAATCCAGGAGAGTTTTGAAATTAATTCTGGAATCAACAATAGAAGAAGAAATTGGCCTAAAGTTGTTTGAAATTATTGCAAGCCTGGTTTTGGAGGGATTGGTTACTAAACCCTGTAATTTGACAGAAGGAATAGCTGCTGGCGCCAGACTAGGCGTATGAGTCCTGAAAGGATCATAGAAGAGGTTCCGTAATGCATCCTGACTCATCTGCTGGAAGAGCCAAAGATCTTGATCAGACAAACTGTTTAGAAGCTTCTGGTACCGCTTCTTGGAATTTGACATGTGAGCTGGTAAGAGGGTGATGTTGGACTTATATGGAAGTCGACATTATGCACTCTACAATCCATTAAGCTCCAATTTCAGAGAAATTAATCTCAAAATTAATGGGTCAAGCTCTCCAAGAGAAGAATTAAGAATGACTTGAGCCAAGAGGTTATGTGAGAAATAACAAGGACGAACATAAATATGTATTCTTAATTGGGCCATGAAACAAACATTGATGGCAAGAGTCTCATGTCTAGGATGAGGAGAAAATCAGGAAATCAAGGACACCAGACCAAGAATCCTGAATATGACAGTGGGTCATATGCCCTGACAGGGGGAAAACTGGATCCTGGGATTAATATCTTCATGAGTAAATTGATCATCCCAGCATGATAGTGATCATGGGGACTGCGCTCTGAGTAGTTGGTAGTGAGGAGGAAGAGGAAGAGCGCCAAATGCCAAAGGTCATCCGAGTAGCATTGAGTATTGACAATTATACTCCACTTGAGCCAATGAAGTATTTGACCAAGTGTCTGAAGCGGTGTTCTCATGCCCCAGTCCTTTTCTCGCTGGAAATCTAGGCAAGAGGGGGATGTATTGGGATTTTTGCCCATATTTCCAGCCTGCTAAATTACCAGGAATCACTAAGGGACAATTCTCTAATGCGAGGTGAATTGAAAATTGGTGGACCTTAAATTCAGAGTAACTATGTTCAGGGGATTTTGGGATATTCGCCTGGTCATATCCATTGGGGATCAATCCAGATGAATACTTAAGCTCTCATCAGGCGGAGTTGACGACAAAATAGAGGCATCTGATAGTATTAACTATCAGGTCTACCAGGTGGGATTAGTCAGGTTTCATCACTGACTGATTGGGAGTGAGTAGTAAGTTGTGAGGCGAGTGATGCCGCCTGTAACTAGTGAATTGATCAGTTGGTGTGTGACCTGCCTAAATGGGTGATAAGTCCCATTACCTAAGCAGGTCGCTAGCCAAATATGGTTGGTTTACTTGGATTGAGAGGAAGACGTTAAGGACACGTTTTCTGATTATTTCCGTTTAGGTCTCAAGGATGTCCAATGATGGAATCCTATCCAGGATGGGGAAGACCATCGCTGCCAAGATGAGGATGGGTGATTCAATGGCAACAGCTTCCATTTCATCAAAGAGGTGTCAACTGAGGGTTAGATGACTGATTCCCACTATAAATTCCCTAGAATTCACTCATAATAATAAAAAGTTAGATCATAATACAGATATAAAGTTCTATAGTTTTCATCCAGTATATAGTTTAAGAGTAAACTTTTATCAGCTTTAAATTGTTCTATTCTTTCAAAGATATTATTGCTTTGTGCAATAATTGAAGACTCTTAAGGAAAATAGTAAAGATCTGAGTAGGGAATCTAGAGAAGAAGGAGGAACAATTGTGGATTGCTGCCAACTGTGATTTGGACCAAAGAGACTGTCACCAGGGAATCTCAGAGAAGATTAGGTTGGACAGAATGAGGGAATGAATCCCTATATCAAGACATCTCAAGTATTTCAAGCGAGAATACTGGCTGAGCGTTGGGCCATGATATAAGAATTCCACTTAACTATGGATAATAGTCATCATACTATTATCAACTGATAATATCATATACTATACAACGCGTATGAGTGCACAAGAACCAAACCTGTGAGGTAATAAATTTTTTGGGGTTGTTTGTCAATAATAAACCCAAAAAAATAAATTTTTACATCTTCCCGTCATCCTTTTGTAGTATGAAAAAACCATTGAGCACTGGAGTATTACCATGAGCCCAGGAATAGAATCAGCGGCAAGCCCAGTGGCACGTGGAGCTGGATCAGTATAATTTCTCAGTGGAATACCATCTGAAAGCTGTTAACTCCATCGCAGATTGGTTGAGCCAGGATGTGGGGCTAGCATATGAGAAGGCTGAGTTGGAGAAGTATAGCACAGCAACCATGTTCAAGGCAGACCAATTTGCCATGATGGTGAGTGAGGCGGATTAAATGAAGGGGAGATTCAAAGGAAGAATTGGAGGTCATCATTTGGGCAGCAGTTATGTGCAGAAATGGTAGAGGGCCAATGGCACAGCCTTCATTGTATATATGAGAAGAAAATGGAATTTTCTTATCATGACTCATAGATATGGGTTCCAAAACCATTACTTCAGTGGGAAGTGCTTCAGGCATTGCATGACCAACTTGTGGGACATCCTGGGGTTGCAAAGATGATTGAATTGGTGCGATGGAAGTATTCATGGGCTGGACTGTGGAAGGATATCACAAAATATGTGGCAGAGTGCTTAGTTTGTACACGTTCAAAGCCCTTCTGGAGGCAGGCTGCGGGTAAGTTAGTCTCAATACAGATTCCAAGTCAGCTATGGGGATCAGTTAGCATGGATTTCATTACAGGGTTACCTAAGATCCAGGGGAAGGATGTGATAATGGTTGTTGTCAATCAATTTACAAAATATGCCGAGTTTTTCCCATGTACCTCAAAAATTATTTAGCCAAAGACACTGCAAGGGTTTTTATCGATTAGATATTTGCCTGTCATGGCCTACTGGCAGAATGACATTTCAGATTGTGGTCCCCAATTTATATTGAAATTCTGGTCAAGTTTTCTCAATAACTTGAGAATTTGCCAATGTAGGGCTTCAGCATATCATCCCCAGTCTAATGAGCAGACAGAGAGAGTAAATTAGATATTGGAGCAATAACTCTGATGCTATGTCTCATATTGGCAGGATGATTGGGTTACCTGGATCAGAATGGCTCAGTTTGCCTATATTAACCACCATCAGTCATTGACTTGGATGACGCCATTTTTTGCAAATCATGGATCCAATCCAGCATTGGATGGGGGTCAGATGGTGAATATGCCAGGGTGCGGAAAAATTATCTCAGAAAATGACAGACATCAGGAGGAAATTATGAAACAACCTGGAGCGTGCCACAGCATGGCAAAAATGGTATGCAGATTGATGGAGAGTTCCAGATTCATTGTTTGCTACAGAATATTGGTTGTTGATGGCAGCAAAAAATTATACAGTACTGGTAAAGAGCTGGAAACTTATACCAAATTTCTTAGGACAATATAAGGTGATTCAGGTTATCAACAAGGTCGCATTTGAATTGGACCTTTTAAAAGGGTTGAGGGCCCATCCAATTATCCATGGCTCCCAGCTTTGGGGATTCTGGGGCTTAGACCAAAGCGGCCTGGGCCTTTGAGCCCATGGGAGGACAACCAGGAATATGAGGTTGAGTAAATCCTGAAAAAGCATTGGATGAGGGGTTGATGGCAAAACCTGGTAAAGTGGAGAGGGAATCCAGTGGTGGAAGCGACCTGACAGATAACAAAGGAGTGTGCACGCTGTCCAAAGAAGATCTGAGAGTTTCTGGATTTACAAGGGGGTGATGTGACAGATCAGGGCCAGCCTGATCCGCACATTGACCTCATGAATATAGTTTCAGATTCGCATTTAAATTCTGAGGTTGAGTTTGAAAAATCAGGCCAATCAGAAAAACAATTGGAGTCATAAATTTTAGGTAAGAATTTGGGGATTCGATAACAAGGGCTAATCCAGTGTATAAAATGATTGGTGTCTTGAATCCTCTGAATTTACATAATTTGAGATACAAAAATTTACTTGAGCAATGATTTAGATGTTGCTTGAAGCCTAATATAGGACTTCAATTATTTAAAATATTGCAGATGCTTTAAAAAATGATGAAACGGAAATTGTAGATACAGTTTTGTTTTCTCAGAGGATTCTTACAATAAAGTTCTTAGCGTTTTTGCTTGTTTTAAAATTCTGTTTAAGTTTACATTTTAAAGAAAAAATATTCAGAATAAACCAAAATGATGAGCTCCACTAGTGAGCTTGGCCAGGCATTGACTTCATTTGCGGTATTATCATGGAGCTAAGCTTTGCTGCTTGCCTGCAGCATTGCTGAAACCTTGGTCAGCAATTATATCGTGAAATCTGGTAGTGGAGCGTGAGTTTGGGGGTGGTTCTCTCTGGGATTGTCAGTCATGTGGCCAGTAACATAGCTTGTGCTCCCCAACTCCTTCATCGCATACTGGCATGAACCTGTGTGATACATTTAAGACTTTGAGATTAAAGATGAAAAGCATTAATTATATCTTCTTAGTACTCAGATAGAGGGCACATAGAATTTTGGATGTATGAGTTTTATATAAACAAAAACTAAAATTTTTATTCTAAGATAACAGCATTAGATGTCTATATTATATAAATTGGTATGCTGATAATGCTTAAGCTGATTAAAGCCTCTACAAAAAGGGTTTAGAGTGCTTTCTCATCAGTCAAGTATTCAATGTATCAGTACTCAAGATGTCAATTGTTGTTGATGGGACCATCTAGTACTAAAAAAAAGATGTCAATTGTTGTGGACCATCTAGTACTAAAAAAAATAAAAAAAGGATGTCAATTGTTGTATTTATCCAAGTGATCTGAGGTCTGGCACTTCAAAGGTTTTAAAAGGTACAAGTTTTATTACTTTAAGCGACATCTTAAAGCAAATGACTATCAAGAAATAGGTTTAATTTTAACAATTTTAAGTTAAAAATAAAAAATATAAGCAATGTGGACCTTTTGTTTCTCATAATCAAAAGTTATCTAAAGTTTTGTTTAGAGTTTCTGTTGTTCCAAATGTCATGCCACATGGGAGGGAAGAACTTTACCGCCTAAGAGGAATATGGATGTTTTGGTCCAGAAAATTCAATTCTAATCTTAAGGATTCATAATCCTCCATCGCAGAAGTGCTGCTTGTTTGTGAATTTTGTTTCAGAAGCACTCATTGAACTAAATTGATAAATTTTTGAAAAACGTTTCTTTACAACGTCTACTTGGTTTGCAATTATTAAGGTTATCCTTTATATAAATTGCTTATCTATTCTACAACAATGCATTTTTAAGATCTTTCCAGGGGTACATATATTAGCGATTCAATTATATACTAAAATGAGATTTGTTCAGTAATAAAGACACAGTAAAGACCTCAGGCTCTTATCATTATCACTTTAAAGAACCATACTAAAGGGTGTCTAGCTTATGTGACAACCTCCAGGATGGTGGTGATAGAATAACATGAGTTAACAAGCTAACACTTGGGAAGTTGATGCTTTTGTGCGTTTGACTGGGTTTACTTAAAACAAAGAAAGATCTTTGAGCTTGACGCCATAGGTTTTAGTCATATATTCATTTGCCAGACGTCTCATGACTATATTGGCTATTGTCAGAGTAGCAGAATATAAAATATGCTGAACTTAATAAGGTAAAGCAGGTTTATGTCCATAAAGCACTTTAAAGGATGAATTAATATCACTAGGTTTTTTAACTTAATTTCAACATGTCACTAGGCAAGTAGTTATTCAGCCCATCTTGGGTTAGTCAAAGCTATCTTTTATAGTAAAGATACTAGAGTTCCATTCACAATTTCTAATGCACATTGGTATCTACATAATATAAGGGAAAAAAATTTCTTATCAGTATTAAAATTAGTTTTAAGTTTGGTTACAAATTTCATGATTAAATTTTGACAATTGTCAGAAAAACTTACTTTTAAGATTACATTCTGAGTGAAACTCTGGCTGAGAAGAAGAGAAGCAGTGGCCATACCCATTAATCTGGACACCATAGTTGCATTCTATCCATTTAGTAAGGTTGTAAACAGCTTGTAATATGCACAGATAACTGTATAATGAAATAAGGAGGACCCAAAGCACTAAAAAATACATAGAAAAATGACTCAGTTGGTTCAACGATATGTTTTTAAAATTTGGGGTATTTACATACTGCTCAGACTTACAAAGCATAATATATACATAATGGTATGAAGTATCATAATGTCTTAAAAACATTCTCTCTAGCTACTAAAGAGTTGTTGAGATCCTGGTATTACTGGACTTTAAGCCCTGAATATCTACGTCAGATTGGCTAGAAACTTCTAACCATGTTTACTAGGTATGTTTAATTGAGCGCCTTGAGATGAAGCGATATTGGGTAGGAAGGGTAATTATTGGACTATCTTCAAAATAAAGCAATAAGGTGATGTTAACATTTGATAAATATTGAGTAGATTGCCTCAAACTAAGGTGATAGGGAATTTAAGAATACCATACTCTGCCGGAGCCAAAGAGTATATGGTGAAACCAAATAGTTTAAGCCAAAGGAGCAGCATTGACTTTAGTTGATATATAATTGAGATGGGACGATTGAAGAGGAGAATTGTTAATAGGAAAGAGAGAGCGAAGCAGAAGGATCTGCTTATATTAAAAAGAAAAAGTATTATGGTTAAAGCTAATTGCTTTATATTTTTATTATACTTTTATGTTGTTTTGAGGACCAATAATCCTAACATCGTTTGTCTGTTTCTTGGTGGGTTTGATCCAGTGTGACCCTTATGGCGTATTCCAACAATATCGCCAAGATTATAACAGTGGTGCTCACTACAGGCACAATGATCAACCACAAAAAATAAAAATTTCCAGTCGCTGTCCATGTCGCATCAAGCTTGCTTTGATGGGGAATATTCATGACACAACGCACCAGCCAAATATGTGGAACTTTAACTTTATTTAGACGTGGTTCTCAAGAAGCAGGATGAGCTCCTTCAGGAGCGGAATGACGTTATGAGCCAGCTTGACAGCACGTTTAGTCAAATGTGAATTCTTGGACAACAAAACAGACAACTTGCTAATTGCTTGAATGATACTACTAAATGACTGCATTGCACAAAGTGGAAGTCGGATGGTACTTCCCAGTCCCCTTATTGTGAAGCGGATGAGAAACAAGGGGCTGCTCAGGGAGAATTGTAATATGAGGAAAATGACAAAGACATGGGCTATACCCCCAGTATGGCAGCTCTGGAGTCAGTTATGAATTAGAGTCAATTTCCCCAAGTGATGGCTGTACTGCACACTGAAGAGGCCCACTCTACCTCTGAATCGGTGGAAAAACTGGCCACCAGTTGGACCAGCTCCTCATTAAGAGACAACTTATGGGTCTCGACCTAATCCTCAGTATGCCCCAAAAGGTCGCAGTTATGAGCGGGAGGAGTAGGTTTGTATCAATAAGATGCATATAATTTGATCGCAATGGGAATATCTATGGCTTCTTTAGACGTTTTGATTTTGCAATGGAAGGAGCTTTGGATCAGCATAAATCTAAACTGTTAATATCCGCCTTGGATGTTGAGAGTGCCGATCAAGACACCTGCTATCTTCCAAGAAGTTCTGTTACATGCCAAGAAGTGAAGGATACTGTGCTGCAGCTGTTTAGGAGTACTGCAAAGATGTCACAGCAAAAGGCTGAATTTTTGACTATTGGGTTCCAATGTAACGAGATCTAACTGCGTTTGCTGACAAATTTATGGTGGAAGCCCATGTGCTAATTGGGGCAGGGACTAGTCCAAATCTGATGTGTGCATTGCAATGACCTCTGCAGTGAAGCCATACCACAAGCTTTACAATATCATGACACTGATTTGGAAGATGACGTACCCCTGTTAAAATTGTTCAGTTAATGAGCCATCTATTCACTACCTTCCCTCCGCACAATACATAGCAGAAATTATACCGCCACCATTGCCAGAACTTCTTATTTGGTGGAATTCTTCCATCCTGTTCATATTCCACCTAAAAACCCCAGCTATAATATAATCGCACGTCTCGCACTCATCCAAGTTACCCCCAGCAGCTTGACTTCCTCTATGGCCCTACTTATGATAATCGTCAGCAGTTTAAGTACCAAACTGGACCTAATGACGCCAATTTTTAGCAATCATCCTTTCAGCCTGCCATGGTTACGCCAATCATTAACAAATAAACTACTGTCCTGACCCTTCTTATGAACCAAGGACGCGGACCCTATTGGATTAATTGTTTTGAATTTGGTCGCCCTGGCCACCTTGCACTAAGTTTACTTAACAACAAATTTACTACGTGCAACAGGAATAATACTATCAGGGAAAAGATGGAATAGAGTTGAGATGGGACTCTCCACCTCCGCTATACTAACCTCAAATGTCCCACCTGAATTATCATAGTATATCCAGCGGAAGTCCTTTAATATGATAATGGGTTTTTTATACCAACAACCATTTGGAGGAGTGAATGTACTGACATGGGCACAAGCCATGGCCGCGGCGGATGAAGGACCTCAAATGCAACTGAAGCCGTACGCCTGTCAAATGTTTGACCAAGCTTCCTCAGACAAGCTGGATCCAGTTGCAGATGCACCTACCCTGAAAGGTGTAAACGTCGCCCTTCCTTAGACACTATTGCCAAAGAATACCCCAAAGTTATTGAGGGGGTTACGAGCTTCCTTGGGAAAAGAGATCCCTTAAATGTCCACGTATTAAACAGTCAATATTCTTTTTATTCTGAGTGTAAATACTGTGACATTTTTTAGCAAAAAATCAAGTTTGCACTATAATAAATATAGGCTCCCCAGTCAACATAGTTTTCACTAAGTTGGTAGTAAAATTTACGTAAAGCTTGATGTAGAACATCGAATGGTGTATGGTACCATTGGAGTGGAAAGCGCAGTTTCTGAGTGAGCGTAAAGCATGCTACCTTTGTGATTTGGGTTGATCATCATTGTAGCCATAGAGATAGTGCTACCAAACAATAGTTATGAACTGTTAATTGGAGCTGCTTTCATGTGACACTTTGGGGCTGTCGTTGATATGACAGTGGAGACCTTCGAAATTCTGGGGCAGTGAATCCCAATTTACTTTACCTCCAGCGGAGTGCCAAAGGATCTGGTGCACATGGGACATATCAACCTTGCATACAGTGACGGGGTGATTCCAGTTTGCTACCATTAACTAAAGAGCAAGACCTGAGCCCTTCCCCAGCAAAAGAACGAATATCAAGGGCTGCATCTCAGAGCTGCTGGGCCTATATCCATTCCCTCCAGACACAAAGTTATAGTAAACAATGAGGTAGAGTTGGAAGTGCCAGCTGGGATTTATGGGGAGGTCGTTAGGCCTTATCAGCAAACGCGGCTTGGGCCTCATGTGGCTCCAGGTATTATAATCCTAGGTCATGGGGATATCAAGGTTTTAATGGCAAGCCTACAGAACGAACCAATGCAAATCTGCCGGCATCAAATAGTGGCATATTTACACTTGATTCCCATTGAGGAGTCCTTCAGGTTTATGAGTCTGGGTCATTGTATTATTTGGTTTACCCATCAAGCCGCAGCCTGGTGTAATGATGGTGGTACCATGGGAGAATTTAATAAGGTTTTTGGAAGACCAAAAGATCAAGTTATAGCTTTATTTTTAAAATATTAGAAGATTTCCTCCATTGACAACCACGATTTAGGGTGTGCTTGTGGAGTGGTCCATCAACTGGACACAGGAGATCATCCCCCATAAGGTCTCAGCCAATCCGCTGATCAAGGGAAGCTGAAGAAGTTGTCACTTAGGAAATTGATAAGCTGCTGGAGCAAGGGGTGCTTAAACTCATCCATGAGTCTGTGGGCTTCACCCTTTCTGATTGTCAAAAAGAAGGATAGTACCAACCGGTTGGTGATAGACTATTGATAGCTCAACAGTATTACTAGAGAGGACTCATATCCCTTGCCTCAGATTGATGATGCGCTGGATCAGTAAGGAGGAGCTCACTACTTCTTGGCGATGGATCTGACATTGGGTTACTGACAAATTGAGTTTCCTGCAGCAGAACAGGAGAAATGCGTTATAATCACATCCAAGGGGCTTTTCCAACTGACACATATGCCTCAAGGGCTATTTAATGCTCCGGCTACATTCCAATGAGCCATGGACACTATCCTTAGTGACCTGAAGCTGTTGTGCATCCTTGTGTACCTGAATAACATCAATGTTTTCTCCCAATTTTTTTCTGAGCACCTTGACCATCTAGAAGAGGTATTATGATGGCTCACTGAGGCAAACATCAAAATTAAGCCTCATAAATGTCAATTCTTCAAAACGAGCTGGAATACCCGGGGCATGTGGTAAACTCAAAGGGGCTGAAACCACAGCCGGCCAAGGTGGAGGCCATCCAAAAAATGACTGCTCCAAACAGTAAGTGCAATATACAGGTATTTTTTAGAATGGTGGTTACTACCGGCTATTCATCCCTAACTTCAGCTGTATTGGGGTCCCACTATCTGAATTGTTAAAAAAGGATGCCATGTTCAGATGGATGGAACGCCATCAATGCTCCTTAGACACACTTCAGAAGGCGCTGATCAGTGCGCTGGTGCTACGCTATCCTAACTCTAATAAAGAGTTCATTTTACATATGGATGCGTCGCTTTCCGCTGTAGGGGTGGTCCTATCCCAAAAAGACAATGAGGGGGAGGAACATCCAGTGGCGTACTGCAGTTGGAGCCTGAATAGCCATTAACATAATTATACCATGACTGAGTGAGAGTGCTTAGCGGTGATCTACATTACTAGCAATTTAGGGTGTATATACATGGGGTGAAGTTTAAAGTCATAATGGAACATGCTTTGTTACGCTGGTTTCAGAACCTCAGGGGAGCCTGAAGGACGTCTAGCCCAATGGTATCTCAAACTGAAGGCTTATGACTTCAAGATCTTCCACCACCCAGGAGCAAAACACCAGAACGCCAATTGCTTATCTAGACTGCCAAAGGTTGCTATCACAGCAGATCTGAGAAATGCGATGTACAGTATATTGCTCAGCGGAAATATGACAATGAGCCACCTCAAGCCATAAAGGCATTAAATGAAATGCAAGCCAATGTTTCCAGTGGAACGGAGGGTTGTACAAACGGTTTGGATATTCTACAGTGAACTTCCCACGCCCTCAGCACGGCCTATCAGAATTATGAGCACACATAAAGCAGTTAGACATGGCGGAGTGCGCAAGACGCTGGAATTGTTGTGGCCTCAGTATTACTGGGAAAGCATGAATTTTAATGTGCTTGAAACAATCTCCTGCTGCCACCAGTGCCAAGTGGAAAAGCCATTCCACTAGAAGACCTCGTACTTTTTGTGAAGCCACACTTTGCTTGGCATACGGTTTCCCTGGATGTTGTTGCCCTCTGCCAACGGGAGCTAACCGGCCTAAATACATTCTAGTGGTGATTGACCACTTGACCAGATTGGTGGAAGAACAGGCGATCAAGTACTGGGGGAGGTCAAAGTGGTCAAGTTATTAATGGAATTTATTATCCAGTGACATGGCTGCCCTCAGTTTATCCTTACTAATAATGGAACTAACTTCACCTCCCACATCCTTCCCAAGCTAAACGAGCTGATAGCCATCCACAGGGTTTTATTGACCCCATATCAACCTGAGTCTAATCGGATGGTTGAGCTAGTTAATGGTACCTTGGTGAACATAACCTAAAAATTAGGAACAGATTGACCTTCAGATTGGATTTCCCTCCTATTCACTACCGTCTTCACTTATAATATTGGCTATCATTCTGCCACAGGTAAGAGTCCTTTCTAACTATTATATGGATGGCACCCTGCTTTACCCACATTGCTCTATGCCTGCATGGAAGATACTGGTAGAATGGATCCTTAACGCTACTTACCCAGCCTAATGAATACGCTGATCAAGCTGCAAACTAAAGTGTACTTATTCAGCTTAGCCAAGAAGATAAAGAATCAGGCTGCCAATCAGGTATGGCATAGAAGGCTAGCTCATTTTAAATATGGGGATGTGGTTCTATTACATGATCAACACGGGTTCAGTCAGAAGCACAAATTGGCCAGTATCTGGATTGGTCCCTTTGAAATTATTGAGAAAACAGGTGTCAACGCCTATACTATCAAGGACCCTGCAAGCGGTCAGATTATTAACTGAGTGCGCGCAAAGTTTTATTGTGCATATAAACAATAGAAATTTTATTGTCCAGTCAAGGGGTGTAATGTCAAGATCCTGATATGACTGGACGATAAGATCTGAATAGCTACGGCAGATTAGCTAGAATCTGACGACCATGATTACTAGGTATGATTATTCAGCGCCTTGAGATGAGGCATATTGGGTCAGGAAGTGTAATTATTGAATCTCCTCCAAATAAGGTGATAATACAATGTCGACATATAATGAATATTGAGTAGATCACCTTGAACTAAGGCAATAGGGAATTTAAGAATATCATACTCTGCCGGATCCAATGAGTATATGGTGGAACCAAATAGTCTAAGCAAAAGGAGCAGTATTGACTAAAGTCATTGATATATAAGTGAGATGAGACGATTGAAGAGGAGAATTGTTAATAGGAAAGAGAGAGCAAAGCAGAACGGATCTAATTATATTAAAAATAAATAAAGTATTGTGGTCAGATCTAATTGCTTTGTATTTTTATTATATCTTTAAGTTGTTTTGAGGACTGATGATCCTCACTTCGTCCATCCTTTGCTTGGTGTGTTTAACCCAATTGAACCCCTATAGTATAATTCAAAAATATCGTCAAAATTATAACAAGAGTTTTCTAGATAACTCCATGCTCTTTAATATTGTAAGCCTCCATCATTATTGTTGTTTTTAAAAAGAGGGATGGCAGCAACTAGGCTGTCTCTACTTTATTCTAAAGTAACCTATAACCTATATGTTTCTTGGTGGTCATCTTCTTTGCTTACTCTTGGATAACCAGCAAATTGGTCTACAAAGTACATATCTTCTTATTAAATCAAGAATATTGTCATGGAGCATGCTGATAAGAATAAGACTGAGCTATCATATTGGATGAATTCCCACCCCAAAGCATCAGCCATAAACTCGTTAGTATAGTAAGCCACACTAGCTAATACAATCAGAAGGGAAATTTACATTTTTGACCAAGTATTCCATGAGTTGGAAAAAATAGCCAAAAAAGTACCCATAAGCTACCAACCATTTAATATATTAAAGCTTACTCTAAAGGGGAGTTTTATATAAAATTAAAAATTTCAAAAATTGGAGCTACAGCAGAGCCTGGTGAAGACTTCTGCCTTATAAACGTGATTGGAAAAAAGGTGTGAAGTACGGACCACCAATTTTGAACGCTGAGAGACCTAAGGATCAAACATCCTAACGGCATATTAATAAATCAGATCCAAAATTCGCGGTTATATCACCATGCCTTTTATACAGATTTGCACTATCAAATTTTTACTAAAGTTTTGTGGCTTAGTCACATCCTGGCAGGTGAATGGGTTATTTGAAAAACTGTTGAAGAGCTTATGGACAGGGATATCAAGGCTAATCTCAATTTGAATTAAATGGGAAGGGGATGCCCAAACCGTGTGTGGGATGGGCTTTCCATTCCATCATCTAAGCCAGTAGGCTGGGAAGTGATTATCAAACCCTATTTACTTCAATTAATTAGCAAGCATACATTTCATTTTCCCCGCCTTAGAGGGACTCAAACCTCATCCTTGTTGAACAGGGAGCTGGGGGGCTGTTAAAATTTATAGGGTTCTTGATTGTTCTCGGCTGATAACCCCTAAATTAATTAACTGCACAGGTTTGGTATTATGCAATTCTCCGCGTTTTCTGATAGTAAGATGTATTTGTTTTACAATAGTATGGAGACTATTAAACAAAGTTGAATAGAGTACTAGTATTGGGTCCAGCGCTTGACCAGTATTTCCTCTCAAAATACTTAGGATGTCATCAATAGGAATTCGTTCCCTTATACCGCTTAACTTAATCCATGCTCAAATTTTCTTCTACAGCTTCTCTCTGGTGACACACAATCAGCAGCAATCCCTGATTCAGTTCAGCTTCTCTTCCCTGAATCCACGCTCTGATCCTTACTCCTTTTCCTATAAGACACTATAAATTAAAGCACATAGCAATAATTTCCTTGAGAATGAATAGAACATAAAATGAATCCTGGTATAATACTAGTTGCTGGTAAAGGTAAAAAGTATATCAGTGTACATGTGTATATGTGTATTTTTCATTAAGTGAATTCTTAGGAAACTTTATAGTGAAAATTCGCTGCCCAATCCTCAGTTGGCACATCATTGATGAAATGGCAGCTATAGCCATTGAATTACCCATCATCATCTCATCAGTGATGGTCTTCCCCACCCTGGCTAGGATTCTATCATTGGACACCCTTGAGACCAAAAATAAAAGAGTTGGAAAACGTGTCCCTAACGTTTTCCTCTCAATCCCAGCAAACCAACCATATTTGGCAAGCGACCTGCTTAGGTAATGGGACTTTTTACCCATTAATGCAGGTCGTGAACCAACTGATTGATTTTCTAGTTGCAGGCAGCATCACTCGCCTTCCAACTTTATCCTTAGATCCCAATTGGTCAGTGATGAAACCTGACCACTCTCAATCGGTAAACCTGATAGTTAATCATCAATCAACTATCAGATGCCATATTTTGTTGTCAACTCCGCCTGATGAGATCTTAAGCATTTACCTGGATTGATCCACAATGGATCTGACCCAGGAAATTAATTTAAAATCCCCTAAACATTGTTACCTCAAAATCAGGGTCATTCAATATCCAATTCACTTTGCTATAGGGAATTATCCCCTAGCAACCCCTGGTAATCTAGTTTGTGGGAATATAGGAAAAAATCCCAACACATCCCCCTCTTGCCTAGATTTCTAGTGAGAAAAGGATCATACAGGAGAACACCACTTTGGACACTTGGTCAAATACTTCCTTTGTTCAAGAAGAGTACAATTAATCAGTACTCAACACTGCTCAGGATGACCTTCTGCATGCAGCTCTCTTCCTCTTTCTCCTTGTTACCACCTACTCAGAGCGAATTTCCCACAACCTTCTGTCATTCTGGGCTGATCCATATACTCATGACGATTCAATCCTGGGATCTAGTTTTCCCCCCATCAGGGAATATGAACTGCTGCCATATTCAAGATTCTTAGTCTAGCATCCTTGATTTCCTGATTTTCTCCTCAACCTCAACAGGAAATTCTTGTCATTGATGTTCATTTCATGGTGCAAATAATAATGCTAATTTATATTCATCCTTGTTATTTTCTCAAATAGCCTCTTGGCTCTTATCATTCTTGATTCTTCTTTATAGAGCACATCCCATTAATTTTTGATATTAATTTCTCCAAAATCAGAGCTTAATTAATTTCAGAGTGCATAATGTTGATTATCATATAAGTACGACATCCACCTCTCTCCAGCTCATATGTCAAATTCAGAGTCTTAGTACCAACTGCTTAATAGCATGTCTGATAAAGACCTCTGGCTCTTCCAGCTGATGAGTCGATCTGCATGCCAGAACCTATTCTATGGTCTTTTCAGGAAACATACTCCCAGTCAAATACCCATGGACAGTCCTTCCATGGAATTACCAGAAATGGTAATTAACCCTGACAAAACCAGGTTAGCAATTGTCTAGAATGACTTGCGACCAATCCTTCCTATGTCATCGATTCCTGAGTTAGATTTCAAAACTCTCCTGAATCTGGCTCATTTTGCAGATGCACCTAACATCATCATTAAACTCTCCTGAAATAATGCCCTCTGCTCTCAACTATTCATTCCTCACCGGATCAGACTTGCTTTTGGAGTTCTTCTTCCAATTCAGTCAGTATTACAAGCCAGATGGTTTGGCCACTGAACTAGCCATCAGAAACAGCAACATTTTGAACTCTTCTATGCAGAATTAAGGGCCCATGTAACTGAGGCTTTGTACATAGCTCTGAACTCTTCCAATCTTGAAAACATCCTATATTGGGACGTTGCAGCCTATGCTCTTCACTTTGTCAGCCAAGTTCTTTGAAGTTAGGCCACGAAGCTTCAAGCCTCTCCCAGCTTCCATCGCTCATTATGCTTCATCTTCCAAGAAGCTCATAGTTATTGTCTGTAGGATGCCATTCTCTCCTTGCATGACTATCTCATTTCTGGTGCATCCCATTGGTACCTTCTACTGATAGCTTTAATAGGAGGCATGATTCAGCAACCCCCACCTAGTATCCCTTGCTCAATGACAGCCCATATGTCCAGTGCTCTTGATGAAGCCCATCGGCAAGCACTCAAGACCAATCTTCTGGCCCCAGTGCCATATTGGGATTACTCAGGGTTATTTTCCACTTGCCTCTTCTTATTCTGTTGCTTCCCTCCCCACTCTGGGGTATTGTGTTTGGCATGTTCTGAAATTTCCATTTCTCTTCCCCTAGTTGCTTTCTCGCAGGGATCAGCATCCACTCAACAAACTTGGTTTTAAGTAGGTCTAGCCCTCGCTAGCATCCAATCTCACAGAGTTTGACAGGTTGTTTACTCCTACTGCAATCCATCCTCCCTTCCCAAGAGGCGACATAGGCGGAATAATCCCCAAATTGAGGATAATCAATAATGAAAAATAAAAACTATAAAGATATATCATTTTTCTTTTTATGCATTTTTAATATATATATTCCAATATTTTTATCAATCATTTATTTTTTTCTTCTTTTTTATATGAATCTGACCTTTTTTTGGTTCAGCGGTCCATTTTTTTATTCTCCCAAACTGGTTCCTAGGTATATCTAGACCTAAAAGTTTTCTATGGTTCAGAGGTTTTAAATTTCTAAGACAACCATCTAGTTTGGTTCAGCGGTCCTTTTTTGGACTTAACCAAATCCTTAGGACATAACCAACTTAATTGTTCATAGGTCCTTTGGGAACTCTTTTTCATTATTTTTTCATCGATCTATTGCTTTAAATACTTAACATGAACTCATGATCTATCCTTCCATCCAAGAGGTTCTTGATGTAGTAGGCATCCATCGCCATCTTAGAAATAATCATAAATGGCTGACCACAACACATCCAACTTGTTTCCTATCTAAAAACCATGCGTATCACAATAGGCATCTCTTGCCTATTTGTTATTCTGATAAGGCCAATCAATTCTTATCGTCTGTCATTTTCAAATGAATCCTTTTTTCAAAGTTGTATCAAATGCTTGCAATTGCATTTTTAAAGGATATTCATCAATCAGTTCAGGTACTGCTTAGCACTCATCTCCTGATTTTGGTTCCACTAACAAATATAAGATTGGCAGCAACGCGGCCTTCCTCCTGTATAACAACTTAAACGGCGTTTTTCCCATTACCATATGATGACTGATAGCGTAGGCAAATGTCACCAAACTCAGGTACATTCCCCACATGGAAGTTCTTCCTGCAATTAGCTTTCTCAGTGTTGCAGCCAGCGTCCCATTGACTCATTCTACCAGTCTGTTTGTCTCCAGCTGGTAGGGTACAGACATGACTCCTAGGATCCCCATTATTTCATTTAATTGCAGGATCACATGAGATCTGAAATCTGTTCCATTGTTGCCTAGAAAGACCTGTGGGCATCCATGTCAGTATACTACTTGATCTAAGATGAACTTCGCAGTGCTGGTAGCGTCTACTTTTTCCAGGGCCTTCATCTTGACCCATCTCGTCAGATGATCAATTACAACTATGATGTACTTGACTCCCCCTGTGCTCATTGTCAGCAGTCCCATCACATTGATGGACACCATATGACAATCAAATTTATGGCGGACCAGTTGTTAGCCACTCATATTCTTATGCGGCTTATGCAACTGGCACTCCACACAGCAATCCAGATAGTCCGCGACATCATAGTTGATGGACTCCTAGTAGTATACTGACAAATATGATTGGTCATTTTTCTCAAGCCTCCATGCCTGACAACCTTATGAGTAGCTTGAACAATAGCTTCTCTTTCTTATGGCTTTAGGAATTTTAACTGCTTCCTGTTAATCATCTTAAAAACTTGTCCATCCATGGTCTCAGTGTTTTCCATTGCTTTCCAAAGGTGCACCTTGGATTCTTTAGCTTGTTCCCAATTTCTCCATCGACCATTCTCTGGAATAGTTCATCTGCTTGCTGGTATACCACCTCAACCATTGGTAACTGCAATAATTCATCTGTTTTCTGATGAGAAGTTCCAGCTCAGTGGACTATCTCATAATTATCAGCCTGCAGCTTTAGTGCCCATTCGACCATTCATACTTCCAGTTCTTGTAAATTGTGCAGCCAATGAAACGAGGAGTGGTCTGTCACCACTTTAAAATGCGTTCCATGAATATACACCCAAAACTGTTTAAAGCGTAAATGACCATAAGGCATTCACACTCAGTATGTTGTAATTCCTCTCAGCAGCTGAGAGTGTCTGGCTCAAATATTCCACTGAATGTTCGTCCCCAAGTTCATCTACTTGGCTTAATACGGTGCTGATCGCCGTCAACAAAGCATCAAATTTTTATTATAAGTTCTCAATCAAAATTCATATATTTCAAAATCAGAGAAACTAATAAATATTGGCATAACTTATTGAAGGATTTCTGGGATTCTTCATTACAAATGGATCCTTTTTTCAGACCCTTCAGCAAATTGGAGAGGGGTTTGCAAATTTTGCAAAATCCCAAATGAATCTTTTATAGCTTCCAACCATTCCAAGGAACACTTGGATATCAGACACTCTTCATCACAGCCATTCACTTTATGGCTTCAATCTTCTGGGCTTGCAGCTGCAGTCCATTAGAGTTGATTACAAATCCCAAATATTAACTCTTTCTTGAAGAAGTGACACTTCCTCAGCTTAATCTTTGGTTGGCCGCGGATAGTATCTTAAACACTTTTTCCAATTGGTGCAAATGGTCAGTAAACGTCCTACTGAACACTTATATCGTCCAAGTACATCAGGACGCATGACAACTTCAAGTCATTTAGTATGGCGTCCATGGTCCTCTGGAACGTCGCAGGTGCATTGCACAGACCCTGGGGCATTCTCATCAGTTGAATAAATCCCCTGCATAATGATAATCGTGCATTTCTCGTGGTTTTCTCTTTGCCAATAGATTTGCTAATATCCTATTATTAGATCCATTGTGAAGAAATATTCTCTTCTCCTAATCAATCTAGCGCATCATTGATTCTCAGTAGTGGGTAAAAATCCTTCTTCATAATCTTTTTCAGCTTCTGATAATCAATCATCACTCGATTAGAGCCATCCTTCTTCTTCATGATAAGAACTGGGATCGCCCAGGGACTTGACAATGATACTAGAAGCCCATGCTTCACTAGTTTGCTGATTTCTTCCTCTACTACCGCTTTGGCCACCTTTGATATCAAATTGTTCTCATCCTGATTGGAAAATTTTCCCCATTATCAACCTTGTAGATCACATCTCTTGTGCATCCTAAATTGTGGTTGTCCTGGGTGAATACTTCCCAATACTTGTCAAATAATTCAAGCACCTCCTCCTGCTGTCTGTCCATCAGATCAGAAAATTGTTCTCGATTGACTAATAGATTGATACTCTAAGTTACCCCAGCTGGTAATCACATTTCATTGAGGGTCCCAAAATTGTGGAATTTCCTCAATTCAGCTGTTGGGATTAGGTGAACAAACGTGATAATATGATTCTTCTCAATCTTCATCAGTTCTTTATTTAAATTATTAGGAGAACTCAAATTTCTCCATTGCCTGGAATAATTATTCCAGGATCCACCCAAGGCTCTACTCTGGACTTTCTCCAGGGGCTTCCAATTTCTTAAAACAGCAGCTCTGGTATTCTAATGTCAACCTCATGTTGACTATTATCTGTGATCCTGGCGGTATGGTTCTCATATTTTTGATCCTCAGTGGGATTCCCCAATTTTCTAGGATTTCTGTCGTCATTTCTCGTCACTTCCAGCCAACTAGTTAGTATTAAATTGGGACAATGCCATAATTGTATATCAGGTTGATGAATTTAATTCTTTACTCAGTGGAGCTTCCCCAACCTTCTGATAAGCCAATGGTACCATCTGATCCAATATGGTTAACATATTATCCTCCAAGTTACATTTAACTCCATATTTTCATAGAAATCCATCCAAATAATAAATTGTAGTTTTGGTTGTCCAAAACTATTTCTGGAGCAGATGCCACCAAGGATCCAAATCAAAGTGGTAAAGCTCTATATACTCCACATGAGATGGTGGTTTTTGGCCCAGCTGTCCCATATTCTTTCTTTTGTTCCAAATTGGGAAAGATCTTCATCCTTTTCACCAGCTTGGTTAAAACAATATTAATGTGCGCTCCACTGTCAACAATCGCCCTCACCTGTACTCAATTCACTAGTATATATATATATGTACACTTGGAGTATTGTAAAATAGTATTTACTGAGTGTATAGCAGCATTATTAGCTGAATCGAGTGTAAGAATTATTTGCATCAATAAATCAGGGAATGATTCCTTAATTGGGCTAAGGGGGATTGACAGGTTTGCATCATCTAATATGACTTTGGTCAATTCTTCTTGATTATCTTCAGCTCATATCTTGTCCACCAGTTGTCGCAAATAGGCAGAGCAACTTCCTTAATTATCTTGGGGTTGATCCCCTTTGCTCTGGATCTTGTTAACGCGTTCACATCCAAATTGACTACTTGATACAGCTGATCCTGCGCGTCTTCATCCACAAACAGATCACTGATTTCAATTTCATTATGCATAATATTGGGAGGAACAGACTTTCTGAAGCTCTATACTGTTCCCTGTCTAAGCCGCGAGCCCTTTTCCCAAATCCTTTGCAGTAAAGACTCTTTCACTTGAACCACATTAATCTGATCTTTAGGCTTCTTTCAGTGCACAGTGAAATGTTATTTTCCTCCACACTGGTAACAGACTTTCTCCTTCTTATTGATCCGTTTAAAGTCTTTGGACTTATTTCCTAGTATGGTTCAGTTATTCAGCTCCTTAGTGCCCTCAGTCCCCTTAGTGGGGTTTGAATTTCATATTGGATTCAATTCGAAACTTCTATTTGGGGCATTGAAGGTAGCTCTCAATATTTTAAATTGTCCACCATCTGAGAGGTGGTAATATTCATCGTGAACATAGAAGACATCAATTTGATGCAAATCATGGTAGGGCCAAAGGGCCACTTGAAGTGCAATCTGGGCATTGAAATCATCCAGCACTTTCACTCCAACAAAAATTTGCAATTTCTGGTAGAAACAATTGGCGAAACTTTATAATGATTCATCCTTATGGAATTAGATGCCCATAAATTCTTTCTTGCACTTTGATATGCGCGTGGGGCTTCCAAATTCCTTCATAATGGCCGCCTTGACCTCTGAATATGACCAGCTATCCCCCTATAGATGGGGAAACGCTAGGTTCTGACAATCAAAATCCGGGCAATTCATCACCATTAATGCCTTTTTATGATCGCTGTATCCATACATTGTAATATCAAATAATTGGAAAAATGCAGGGCATTATCCTGATGGAAAGTCAGAAATTTTGGTGTCGCTTTGAATTCCTCCAAGGTTTCTCTAGCCAACTCTTTTGGTTTGGATACTTGGCTCAATTGAGGAGTAATTTCAAACATCATCTCTGAAATAGCTGTGAAAGCGGGTGGCATGTTTCTGGGGTAGTAACTTTCCAACTGGAGTCTGGGGAGTTCTTTCTTTGGCGTCGGTCACTGCATATGGCTCACATCCACATTTGTGAGGCTTCAACTCCTTGACCTGCTTAATCAGCTGCTCTAAATCTGTGCTGAATGCTTTTAAATGAACACAATCCACTTCATGCTCCATTTTCAAAAATAAGACTTCTCAAATTAAATTCCCTTCTTTTTTTTGTGACGTTACCTTTCCAAGTAACTCTTTTCTGAAACTAGCAACATTCTCAACCCCTCCGTTGATCTTTGTAACTCTCTCCTCCAAGGCAGCAAATTCATGATGATCCGCCAAATTCAGGGCGTTCTGGCTAACAGTTGCCGGCTCTATCCAGAGTTTTCATATTTCATTCTTATATGACATTGCGTCCTAGTATCTACTCAACTACTCCCCTGTAGTGAGAATCAATTGTTAAAATCTATAGGGTTCTTGATTATTCCTGGTTGATAAACCCTTTAATTAATTAACTGCACAGGTTTGGCTTTGTACAATTCTATGCGTTGTATGATAGTAAGATTTATTCGTACCATCTAGTACTAAAAAAAAGATTTACTCGTTTGATAATAGTATAGAGACTTTTATCCATAGTTGAATAAGGTACTAGTATTGGGTCCAAAGCTTGACCAGTATTTCCTCTCAAAATACTTAGGATGTCATCAATAGGAATTCGTTCCCTTATACCGCCTAACTTGATCCATGCTCAGATCCTCGTTTATGGCTTCTCTCTGGTGACACAGTTGGCAGCAATCCCTGATTCAGTTCAGCTTCTCTTCCCTGGATCCACGCTCTGATCCTTACTCTTTTTCCTGAATAGTCTCCAAATTAAAGCACACAGAAATAATTTCCTTGAGAATGAATAGAACTCAAAATGGTTTCTGGTATGATACTAATTTCTGGTAAAAGTGTAAAGTATATCAGTGTATATGTGTATATGTGTATTTTTTATTAAGTGAATTCTCAGGGGACTTTATAGTGAAAATTCGCTGCCCAATCCTCAGTTGGCACATCATTGATGAAATGGCAGCTATAGCCATTGAATTACCCATCATCTCTTCAGTGATGGTCTTCCCCATCCTGGCTAGGATTCCGCCATTGGACATCCTCAAGACCTAAAACAGAAATAGTCAGAAAATGTGTCCCTAACGATTTCCTCTCAATCCCAGCGAACCAACCATATTTGGCAAGCGACCTGCTTAGGTAATGGGACTTGTTACCCATTAAGGCAGGTTGGAAACCAACTGATCAATTTGCTAGTTGCAGGAAGCATAACTCGCTTTGCAACTTGATCCTTAAATTCTCAATTGGTTATTGATGAAACCCAACCAATCCCAATCAATACACCAGATTGTTAATCATCAATAAACTATCAGATGCCCCTATTTTGTTGGCAACTCTGCCTGATAATATCTTAAGCATTCACCTGGATCATGCCCCAATAAGTCTGACCCAGGCAGTTAACCTAAAATCCCCTGAACATGATTACCCTGAAATTAGGATCAACTGATATCCAATTCACATCACTATAAGGAATTATCCCCTAGAGACCCCTGGTAATCTATTCAGGTGGGAATATGGGCAAAAATCCTAACAGGGGCGGCAACCTACATGTTGATAGTGACCTCTGGCTTCCACCACCTCACTGCCTAGCCCCTTGATCCTGGTCACCTTTCCTTGGTGGTGGAAGGATCAGGATGGGAGAAACCTTTGTGGTAGTCTGTATCCCACCGCTCATTAACCACAGGCTAAATTGCCCTTGGTGGTGATGGGGGGCAGAAGCATTATTAGGCCCCTTCTTGGTTCTGTTTGAGAACTTCTTCCTGTTCAGGTGTAGGGGTTTCTCCTCAGGACTTACACAATAAGGACTCCTTGAACTCATGGGTGGAAAGCCTTTTTATGATCCACAAACTTCTTATAGTCACTGATGGCCTTGGCTAATTGTTTACAAACCAGACGCTGAGTCTCTTGAATGTGCAGAAAGTGAGACTCGGCTTCAGGCACTTTCAAGAAAAGGCGAGGACAATTTGGAAGGAGGATAAACCATAAGATGGCTTCTTATGGTGGGAATCTAGTGCAATAGTGAGTGATGTTGTTTTAGGTGAACTGCGCTTAGGGTAAATCATCAGCTCAAGAGTCCTGGGGTAGCAAAGGCATAGTGGCGAAGATACTGCTCCAGGATCCGCTTAACCCTTTTTCATCTTCCCATCAGACTGTAGATGATAGGCATTAGAACAACATGGCTTGATCTTTAGAATAGCTAACAGCACGATCCAGAATTGGACTATAAATTGAGGACCCTGATCAATTGACACTTTTAAGGGTAGTTCAAACAATGTGAATACATGAGTAAAAAAGAGCCTTGCAGACTCACTGATGTGATAATTGAATGGAAATAAATAAATTGTGAGAACTTGGTAACTCCTTCCACCACAACCATTATTGCATTAAACATATTGGCAGGAGGAAATTCTACAATAAAATCGACAGATATGGAATTCCAAGGTTTTTTTGCCTGTTGCAATGGATATATCAGACCAGTCTTCCCTGATCTGTCTGATCTTTTCTAGGAACATGTAACATAGTTTGCTATCCAAGTAACTAAATATTTTCGATCCTGGGCCAATTAAATTACCATTTCATAGGGTAAAAACATATTTTGATACCTAAATGACCCACCGCGAGAGGGCCATGGTGTTCTGATATAACCTTATTGTGAATCATGAGAGGCACCCAAACTCTGTTCCTAAACAGAATCATCCCAATCTTAAAGTGTATTTGGTGCATTTGTGAGGTGAGTTTGCCAGCTGATAAAATTATTTAAGCCCTTCCACACAAGATGTTTGGATAGCTAGCACAAGGGAAACCAACGGTACCACAGAAGCCCAGTCCACAATGGAGACTACCATGGGGCAATAGTTAAGATTTTGGAGGGTTGGAGAGCCATAGTTAGCTTTTGGGACTCCTCATCAATGGAGCTTAGAGAGGGATTGTAACACAACATATCAGGAAGAATATTCATGGACCCTTAACAAACGTGTACTTAAGTTGAACCTATAAAGATCTTAATAGTTCCAAACCTAGCAATTAGCCAATTTTGGTGGCTTCCTAAAGTACATGAGGAATCTATGGTCCGTTCTGACAAAAACTTTTTGTTACAGCCCCTGGAGAAGATACCACCAATGAGTGAGTGGCAATGCCACTGCAGCAAGCACATTATCATAAATTCCCCATGATTGTTCAGAGGAGGAGAACTTGCGGCAGAAAAGAGTGACAGGGTACTCTAGTCCATCATGATCCAAGAGTAATACAGCCCCCACGGCTGCTGCAGATGCATCGCATGTCACAATAAAATTATTTGAAGTGTCAGCTTTCTTGATAATGGGGCTGCGACAAATACAATCTTGATGGCATCAAACGCTTATTGACAAGCATCCATCCAATAAAATGAAATGTTTCCCCCATCAGGGAGTGGAGAGGGCTGCCAAATAGGCTAATGTAGTGGAAAACTTTTTGAGAAAAGTGATTTTACTCAAAAATTTGTTAAGTTGTTTCTGAGTTAAGGGAGTGGGATATGAAAAGATAGCTTTAATTTTGCAAGGAGGTATTTCATATCTATCTTTCTAAAGCCAAATTCTCAGGAGAGTAATTTCTCCTTAAGGAATTGACATCTGGAGGGCTTAACATATGAATCCGCTTTTTGAAGGGCAGACTGCACAGATTTGAGATCCATTGCATACTTTTAAATAGTTAATGATATATTAAGATTCTTTCAATATATGCCACCACGCAGGTAAAGCACAGATCGCCCAGGATGCTATTAATCATATGGTAAAGTATTGCAAATGCATCTTTGGTACTGAAGGGCATTTTTTACACAGGAATTATACCCCTCTTTGTGCGGACAGCATAAGCCTTTCCTAACCTTTCACTTTTCTTTAATGATTGAATTCATTTACAAGGGAAAAATAAGAAAACCTGGGACTTTGCAATTAACTGGTGTTGAGAATTTTTCATTTGCAATTATAGGTGACTTCATTAGTTTGCCAGACCAAACAGTATGAAGACTGATGTTCCTTGCTCTTTCACAATCATTGGCAACCTTTCCCTATAAAGTCACAGTGCAACTCACCAACCCAGCAAGCCAACAACTTCTCCTTCTGAGGCTTGACCACTCGATATGTCTCAGAGGTCCTCTCCTGGGACTTGTCCAATAATTGTGGTTCAGCAGCCTCTATTGACTCCATTGGGGTTTATCCCCTTCAATAATTCCAGTTCATCATTGTTGCTGCTAGTTGCCCAAGTTCCCACAGGGTTTCCATATAGTTTAAGGCTTAGAGTTGGCTACGCTGACTACTCCAAGGGTTTGAACCCAGCACCTAACCTATAGGGATCTTCAGTCCTACCTCTATTAGCTAAGCTAACCTCTGTCAACAGAAAACTTAATAAAGGTAGAAAAATGAAAGATAAGATCTTTTAATAAGAGGGAGATCAAACTAAATATAGGAAATTCTTGCCTGTCCACATCATTGGCATTTATTGCTGTCATTGTCAGCACTCACTGTCGTTTTTCTTTTTGCACTAGTGGTGCCCAACCCAAAAGGGGGAGCCACCACGCATATTTATTTGCAAATGGGACAAACGAAAGGATTATCATAAATTTAGAAATTCCTAATATAGTCCTTAGGCTATCAGCCTAGCAAGCCATATCAGATGGCGAGGAAGATTTGGGGAAACTTTTGTCTGGCACCTGCTTTATCTGGCAGACCATGGCAGACAACATCAAGTAGGGGCGTCAGTGAAATGAGGCATAAGGAGGTATAGTTGTGGGTTTTCTTCATTAATGAGGCTGGCGGTGTCCATCACCTCTACATATTGAGCAAGTTGATGCTCAGAAAAAGTGATGAGAGCTTGAACACAAGTAAATGACTTGATGCGCCATTGGGTTTGGAGATAGTTGGTATCAAAAAGAGAGGTTTTCACTGCATCGATGCAAGTGTGGCTCACACCAAAAGCGAGCTCCTCAATTTCATATTTAGCATCCTCATCAAAATAAGAAGGGAAATTTGTTATGGGAATACCCTCAACTAGGGGTTCCATCACCCCATGGAGATGTTGGTGGGGGAGGGTGTTGGCAGGGGCAGCTGCGGCTCCCACTGCCATTTGATTGATATTTTTATAATTTTGAAAGCCACTTTTACTATGAAAATGGTGGGGGCGCCTCACTGTCAATTCTCCCTGCTTAGAATCCATCAGCACTCTCACTGGTAATACTTGTCAACCTCAATTGTCCATGATTACGTCAATCCTAAATTTGTTGTAATCTGAATTAATTAAATATATTGACATCCTTGGCATAAGTCTCTGATATTGACTTTAACAAAATTTTGTTGGGGATTATTCCTGATACTCTCATGAAGTCAAAATGTTATTCGACTTTTTTTTAGTACTAGATGGTCCCAATGTTATTTGACTTTATTTTATTAATATTAATTGGTTTGACATCCTCAGCATAAGTTGCCGGTGCCAAAATTGACTTAAAACTCTAATATATCCTTTCCCAATAACTCTTGACATATAATTTAAACGATTTGCATATTAAGTAATGCTAATTGTTATCTCAACATCCTTGGCCTTGGTCACCGGTGTCAAGGCCCATCAATTCCCTATTGGGGACAATCCCTAATACTTTCTTGATCTTGTGGATCAAGACAGCTCAACCCAGCCAAATGTAAGCATGAAATGAGGTATTATCATTACATAATAAACTCAAGACTAGTAAAATAGTTGTCAATTTGTCCTTAACTAATTAATACACTAACTTCGTTATTATGCGAGGAATATCATCTGGTTAAAAATCCAACATCTGGCTGATGGTTTGCTCCAAGGGGCAGGGGTAGGGGTCATGCACAGTGAGGTTGACAGATGCCATTGTCCACATGGGTGCATAGTGTTATTAGCCTTCTGCACAAAAACTATAGGCTAAGCAATGTGTTGGGATTCTACCTATGCAAGTAAAAGCCTTGTCCCAGTGGATAAGATCAACATATACTACTATATGGTACTTGGCCTTCAAGCTATTCAAATATTTTGATAAGTCCCAAATTAAGGCTCAATCCCACATCATCAGGTTGTATTTGAAATTTGCGGAATTAATTGAACAACTCTGAATTTGAATAATAAGTTTCATATTTTTATCCTTGAATATTTTACCTAATTCCAAGGCCATATTTACATGACTACATCATTAATGTCCCAAAGATCCCAATATCTTCATCAGTTGTACATTCTGGAGTCTGAAAAGTTGGACCTCTGAACTGTACTATTGGAAGAGCTCCTAATTGAGGTTAATACCATTTTTACTATTTCTATGGAACTATTACCAAGAGATTAAGAAGCTCGCTGACCTTCCAAATGGACGAGAATATAGACAAGCCTATTGGGAATTAATAATAATCAATAAATCACTCCTTGAAATTACCTTGAATCATGAAATCCTTTTTGTTTTCTACAGTATTACAAACAGTGCTGTCTTATTTTTTAACGTACTTTTCAATGGAGTTCATTAGTTATTTTTAATTTTATATATGTTTTTTATTCCAATGAATAAAGCTTAATCCATTGATGCATCTTAAGACCCTGTCCTATCAGCTGAATGTGATGAACTTAGCCTTTTGCAATCAGCCACTATGTTGGGCTCCCAAAGGATAGCACCAGTGAGTGCATCAGGTGGAAGCGTGACAATATGGTTGAGGATTTCTGGAATATCCATCCCTTTTGGAGTATTATCTAGCCAAGCCTCCAAGGCCTTATCTTCTTGCTTGGTATATGGACACAAGGGGCATTTATATTGATCAATTCCACTGTTGAATGTAAAGTCAATTATACTCAGAGTGAGGTGGGGAAAATTGGCTCTCTCTAAATTTAAGATGTCCTTATAAGGTAGTGTAGCGCGATTACATCTTCATGCTATGTGCACAGGTTAACAGTTGGCAGGTCTAAATCTTAGCATCCAAATCTACTAAACAGCTAAAACTTGACAATAAAAGTGATTCCTTTCTAATATCTTGATATAGGAAAGATCTACTACTTCCAGGAACAACGATTTTTACTTTATAAAAAATATAATGAGTAAGAAGTATTTTGATCATTAAAAAGTTTGTACTATATAAAGTACCAGGGAGAATCAAGATTGTGATGAGGAATAGGTGCATACCATGTGTGAGGGTGGAATTATATACAGAAATGTAGGAGGTGATGGCACAGTCCTGGTTCAGAGTTGTAGTAGATCAGTATTCATCATTAAAGTCTGGACTGAGATCAATAATGGTATCTCAGTTAAGTGGCTTCCATTATCTGCTATTAGGGAGCCAATAGAGAGTAAGGATAATAGGTGACATAAGGTGGTTAAATGAGGCGAATAGAGGAGTTAAACACTTAATACAACCTTGGGCTTAACATCAAGATGATATCAATTCATTTTATGCTATCTTCATTATCTGATCAGCCAGTGGAGTACTAAAGGGGCGATTTATTCAGAATTTTGTTTAGTTGTTTTTTTTGCATTATTACAGGAAATCGCTCAGTGCTTATAATATAATATTATTGATGTTTTCAGGCTTTAAGCACAATAAACCATCAATCAATAAGTTAATTATATAAGCCAATAATAAATAATTTTGGAATATTAAAGTTGAGGATTCACTTAATTTAAAGCAATTTTTAACAGATCCCCTTCAAGTCTTGACTGGTGGAGATAAAATTTTTCTAGGGTTAGTTGGACTTGATATAGACTCAAAACATCAGAGGCAGGTTGGATATGATAAACCAAGGTAGCTGTATAGCTTTAGTTTGAAGAGCATAAGGATTATCTCAGCTACACTTGGTTAAGGCAGTTGGTGGTTTAAACTTTAGCGTCAGCTGAATAATTGATGGTGGTGTATTCATCCATATGATGATTTAAGATTGGCGAAGCAGGGCACATGCAAGAAGTTGGCACTTGGGGCACGCGTGGCAGCAAAGTTGAGCAGCAACTATGGTGGGTGCCAACCAATCTAACCATATGAGGGTTCCTCCTGTAAGAGCAGAGGGTCTGGCTGAGAAAGCTGTCAGCTCTTTAGGGTGATTAAAAAGATCAAGGCAAAGTTCCACGTGCAAGTTTGTAGTCTAGTACAAAGATCACCTTGAGGCCATTAATAGTAACCAAGAGTGTGATTGCCTCATGTTTAGAATACTGGGACTTTGGTGAGTGGGGGCAGTAATAGAGGATTGGAGGTTGTGCTTCCCAGTAAAAAAAGCACACAAAATGAAAATGTTAAGCTGGAGGCAATACTGTCCATTTAGAACATTGACCTTGACAACAAGGTGAGTGAGCTCAGCGTCATGCTCATAGAAGGTGGGGTCAGATAAATAAAAGATCTGAGTAAGGTTAACATCTCCTGCACCAGGGGGCCTTCAGGAACGTCGGAGGTACACAATGAGCAGCTGAGAAGCTTGAAGTGATCCAGGGTGATGGCAGTATTGATAAATTTGTTTTCATACCCCTGAGCTCACTAACGCTCGCTTTTGGTTCACAATTAGGTCAGTGATGGTGATGGCCAGAAAATTGGCCAGAAAATCCGCGTCAGGGGGAAAATGCAGGTAATGAATGGGCAGCAGACATAACAGAATGGGTGGGGGAGCTCTGAGAGCTTTTGGCAATCTGGTGGTAATTTTTAAAACTCTCTTGATTATAATTGAATTCTGCCCAAGGGATTAATTTCTTAATGCCAACAGTAAAAACCTAACATATTAGTATAAGTAAGATAAATAAAGTACATATAAATAATCAAATCAGTAAAAGGGCAAAAATTGGTTTCATTGGCTCTGATTTTGGTGTCAGAGCAATGAGGAGCTTCAGTGCAGGGAAAAAGAGAGGGCGCTAAGGCATTCAGGTTGGATGTTCTGATTTCATCATTAGAACAGCAAAGGGCTTATGCTTGAAGAAACAGAGAGGGCGCTGATGCATTCATAGTGGGTTGTTTGGATGTGTTATCAACTATTTTTTAACTGCTCCTTGCAATAATTAATAGCGCTTTGGTTTGTTTTAACTGCTCCTACAATGGTCAACAGCTTCTTGGATTTTTTAAATACTTTTGCACTGGTCAGTGTGATTATCTACATAGAAGATAAAAATTCAGTATTCTTTATAGCTCCCCTTTCTTGACCTGGTTCAACTCAAAAGTTAGAATTTCTTCTTTTTTGCTACACACCCCTATAGTGAGTACACTTGTGTAGTGCAAGTACTTCTAATGCTACGCGCACAGGTATCAGTTTGATGATCCAAATCTTAGCGTCCAAATTTACTAAAACCTAATAAACTTGACAATAAAATTGATTCCTTTCCAAACTCCTGGTAAGGAAAGCTGTACTACTTCTAGGAGCAATGGCTTTTATTATATAATAAATATAGGGATTAAGAATTAATTTATTGATAAAAAGGTTGATACTATTTAAGGTAATAGTTGAGAATCAAGGTTATGATGAGGGCTAGGTGCATACCACGTGTGATGGTGGACGTAGATTTAGAAATATAGGAGGTGATGACATAGTCAAGGTTCAGAGTTGTAGTAGATCAGGATTCATCATTAAAGTATGGACTGATATCAATAATGGTAGCTCAGTTAAGTGGTTTCCGTTATTGCCATTAGGAAGCCAATAGAGAGTAAGGTATAATAGGTGACATAGGGTGGTTAATGAGGTGACTAGAGAAGTCAAACACTGAATATAACCTTAAGCTTAACATCAAGATGTTATCAATTTAGTTTAAGCTTTCTTCTTTATCTCATCAGCCAGTGGAGTACTAACGGGGCTATATATCCAAAAAATTTAGTTGCAAATTTTGCATTATTATGTGAAATTGCTCAGTGCTTAGAAATATAATATTATTGATGATTCTGAGTTTTAGGACTGATAAACCATCAATTAATAAATTAATTATAAACCTATAATAACCATTTTTGTTTTCCCAAAGTTGAGGTTTCATCCAAACTAGAGAAATTCTCAACAAGTAGCAACTCATAAGGTAATATGGGTGGTAAATCAGTGGGAGAGGGTGTTGCAGAGATAATGCTCAAAGCTCTTTCTGGAGAAAACTTATCAACAGAGGAAACTTGCCACACAGGCGGGTAATAAAAGGACAAGTAGTTGGACTCCAGGTTAAAAATCTACCTGTTGATAGTACACCAACAAACCTTAAGGATGACCTTAAACAAAAATATTGCACTGCAATAAAACGGTCACAGAAGAAATACCTGTGCATAGAAAAATGATATGGGACGTCTCAATTCATAGTTATTCATTGGAGCTGAAGTATATCCCAATAAAGATGACCCTATCTCAAGACCCAGATTTGTATCTTGCGCAACTTTAAAGCTATTAAAATTTCCAGCTGCTCCTGTATCTAATAGAGTTCAAATGGACACTTTGTGGGACTCCAAATAAATATAAATAAGGGTCTAAAAAGTAGGCAGGATTCTATTTATTTGCAACTTCATGGAATATAACTGGCTAGGATAAGAGAACTTCAGGAATATTTACTGGCTTAGTAGCAGGAAGAGTAACCGTCTCCTTGGCTGGATGGGTTGCATCATTCTCTGCCTGCTTACCGTGGATAATATAGGCACCAACGGATTTAAAGCCACCTGCCTTACGTTGGCATCCAAGTCAACAAGCGGATATTGGCCACCTGAGTGAATTACTGCTGGACTAGGTGAGATAGGGGTAGGATTTGGAATAAACAACACGCCAATACATTTGACCTGGTCAAGAGATAAGTTTTAATTGGGTTAATCAACCTTTACACCTGCAAACTTGTTTTTGAAGGATGTTGAACATTATTTTGAATTTAATATAATCTTCAATCATGGCATAGAATCTTTGATTAAACGAACACGGTAACCACCCATAAACTATCTGGTGGAGCATAGGTTGCAAAGGCTGATCATATAATAAAACCAACGCATAATTACTTCAAAAAGTTGGGTGGAGAAGGTGAGGCTAAAGGTCAGTCTACCATGTCATGGCTCCTGCTGATAAAAATATGACTGAGCTGCTATACTGGATGAGTTGAGGCTTAAAATGACAACCAGAATATTGGAACAGTCAACTTCAAGAATTTTTATAATCTATAGGGAATGAAATTTACAATAAGTCATTTATTCCAGAGACTGGACATCATGGATGCTCTTGGTTACTGCAATTACTTTTTAGATGCCAAAGTTACAAATAAAATTTTTATCAAAAAGTAAGGAAAATCAAAAGAATGGACTGGCCACAAAACTGGTTGGGACCAAATGCCTTATAATACTTCTCTGGGAAAAGATGGGATGTGCATTAGGGTCAACCAAACCCTAATACATTACGATGTGATGATTAGCACACAACTAATATTTGATAGCTTTTATATTTGAGACTGTAAGTCAGATTATTATGACCCACATTTAAATCACCACTATTAGATTTTATGCAAAATGTTTTTGCAGCCTGGTCATGGCTTGGCAGACAGATGGACCGTCTGGTGGACTAGAGAATAGTACCTATGGGAAGGGATGGTACAATCTATACCAAATTGAACTTTATAGGTTTATGACGCCCAAACCTATTGGGGAAGGCTCATGCACTAAAAAGAGAGTCAAAAAGCTTTGGAATGTCTGCCGCACTTGAATTCAATTTTAAAGTCTCAATTACTTTTGAAATGGGTGTTTCCCCATACTAAGACTTAATCTATTGCTTGAATTATCTTAATGTAGGGGAAAACAACCTGGAAGAAGAAGCTGCCCTCTGGTCTCTTTGGCCTCTTAGTACCCTCTAATCCTTACCAGCAACTCCTTGGTGGTGGGAAAGACCAGAAGATGGAAACCTTAATTGGGAAGGCTATGCCCCACCTCTTATCTACTTCATGAGCTAAATCGTCCTTGATGGTGAGTGGCATACCCACCTTCATAGGCCCCTGTTTGGTTCTATGGAGGAACTCCTTACAGTTCAGGCCTAGTGTTTGCTCCTTTGGCAAACAGTATCAGGGAAAGTGAGAAGCTAGAGACTTCCCTAACTCACTATCTTACTATATTTGTTGAATCTCACCATAAAAAGATAGACTTATTTTTTATTGTAGAATTGGAAGGACAGAGTTAATTAATTTGGCCTGTTTTACTGTACCTAGCTGCTGTGAATGCTAGGCACTCTCATGAATAAAATAAACTTAGGTAATTTGATGAGGTTCCATTCTTGAATCAGAGCCTAAAATAGTTTTAGCCCAGTTTGAAGCTAGGTAAACTTGGGTTTTAGATAGTTTCCATCAGATCTGAGCTTAGCTTCTGTATTGTCATAGTGGGAAATATTCAAAGATCATTCATATATATTGTGAAGCCAATCTGAACCCTTTTGAGTTTGATGTCATCTCAAAGCCAAGCTCCAGGATATTTTCTTTGTGACTTATTAGTTGCATCCAAGGTAAGGACCCTAGAGCGGTCAGGTAAGACCTTGACGGTTACAGAACCTACCCAAAAAAGGTGGTAAAGGTCCCCTCAAAGCCATTGCAGACCTCGTTCAGGTAATTGATATGAGGTGGGTGATAATTCTTCCAGATAGACCATCTCACCTCACCAACCCTGTAATTATATGGAAGGTCCAGATGTTTGCCTAAAATCAAGTAATTATGAATTTACGTTACATAAAATGGAAGAAAATTTAGAACCCTTCTAGCTGGACCATCTCATCTCACCAACCCTGGAATTAGATGGAAGGTCCAAATGTTTGCCTGAAATCAAGCAATTATGAATTATGTTACATAAAATGGGATAAATTTTATACATGACATAAGCCAATCTGCAAGACTTTAAAAGCTAGACTTCAGTCCTATGCCCAACCCAACTTCACCACTCCCACACTTGGTAACAACAACCTTCAGCCCTTTACCCCTCATCTTTCAAGTATGTTCCAATAGATGAAAATTTGATATTTTATCCCAAACTTGTTTTATTTCTAATGAGGGCTCTTAAATTTAGAAATCACCAAAAAAGTTGGAGCCCACTATTTGGTCCAACCCCACAATCGCCAGTTTCCTACTGAGGGTGCTGATATGGCTTTTGACTCCTTTACAGATTCTTTGAGCTCACCATTATCCCATATACTTTCAGAAAGGCATCCAAAAAAGTATGCAGGATTGGTGGCGGCTTCCTAACCTCTTCTGGGATATATTCCTTATAAGATTGAGACCCATTTTAGTGGAAATCATAAAGGGCCACTTTGGGCGTTGCTCTTCCCCACCCCCTAATAACTTTGGCTTCCCTGGCCTTTTGACCTTGGAACTTGATGGGGGCAACCGCCTGTGGCTTAGTTCCCATGGAAGGGATTTAGGTATCTGATGAGGTGCAGTATAAAGTCTATGCTTTGTAGGCTACTGATAGTATAGAATTTGAACCTTTGTTATACTTAAAAGGTGGACCAGATAATCTATAGCACATTTATGGCTAAGCCAATTGATTCCATTACCTAGATTGTGCAGAACCCTTTTTAACCGAATGGCTTAACTGATCCCTTAACTGTCTTTTACCCAAACGTTTTTGTATCCAGATGATTGCCTAACATACAGGGTTTGAGCGCCAAGATGAGTTTTAGCGGAGCTATCAAAGGTCCAATCTTAACATAAATATCAGCAATCTTACCACCCCACTTTATTTTAATGGCCAGGTGGTGCTGAATGACCCCTTAGAGCTAAAACCGCTCCGTATGATCCATTTCTGATCGCTTTAAAGTTTAAACTGACTTGATGAAGCCTTTACTATGATTCACTAGCTTGCGCTGGTTAGAAAGCTTAAATCCTCTAAAGTTTACATTTGGTTGAGAATCAAATTGTCCCAACTAGCTCAATTTTAGCCCAGGGTTATAACCAAATTGGCTGGGATCTGGCCTACTTGAACTGGCGTAAGCCAATTGTAGATTGATAGCTTGCCCTTAACCCTTTCACTGATTC
The DNA here is from genome assembly GCA_022478985.1 of Massospora cicadina. Lineage (NCBI taxonomy): Eukaryota > Fungi > Entomophthoromycota > Entomophthoromycetes > Entomophthorales > Entomophthoraceae > Massospora > Massospora cicadina. Next base: position 171,374 of record JAKSZP010017176.1, read on the forward strand.
CAAAAAAAAACTTTAATTTTGGCCTTAAATTTGGAAAAAATTCCATAGCCAATGGTTACACTTTTATAAGTATTTTGGCCCTTGCCTATAACATAAATAATCAGTAAATTTTAAATAAATATATATACCCCTCATTTCTTGGATGCATGTATGCATTTTTAGATTTACATAACCCCCATTTTTGGATGCTTTCAGGATTCTCCCTTAGTTGGGAAGCCCCAACTAGGGGTTGCAACCTGCCTACAGGCTGATGCCAGATTATGCTCCCCATTAACTTGGGGTAAACTCAATCCAAAGTATTGGGGATTGACCCCAATAATTAATTATAAATAATAAAAGTAAATTCAGCACCGCAACTAATGCCAAGGATGCCAAACAATCAATTGGGCTGCGGGGGATTACCATCCAATGCTGACCCAATCAAGTTATCCTTTTGGGAGCACCATCAAGTTACCCTTTTGGGAGCACTGGCAACTAATGCTGAGGATGCTCCCACTCCCATAAATTATTTATTTATATTCTTTTGGCTTCAGCAATCAATGCCAAATCCACTCATTCCCAATCCATCAAGGTTCTATAAATATATCAAGGATCATTTTAATAATTACTATTTCTCACCTATCTCTTTTCCATTTTTAGTTTTACTTAAGGTCTTAGTAGCCTATTAACTCGCTGGGGGCTTTGGGGCCATGACAATAATGGGCCAGGTTGGAGTTCCTCCCCAAAGTCCTGACAGTGGTTGGTGCTCACTACAGGGGCACCCAAGTTCTCAGTGAGAACTAAAATTGGAAGGAGGAGGGGCAGTCCCTGGCCTCTGACCCAAGAGGGCAAGCCAGGATGAGGGGGCTAATGCCCCTAAAACTAGCCTGGGTGGCCAAGCCCAGGTTACCAGGGTGTCATCCCCAATGCCAGCCCCCATACTAATACTGGCCCCAGCGCCAATGCCAGGTATCAATCCTGATGCTGGGACCACCTCCTGATGCCAGTCCCAGCGCTGATACTGGGAGATGATCCCAATGTGGGCCTCAGCACTGATGCTGGCTCTTACACCAATGCCGGGGCCACTCCCTGATGACACTCACCAGATCCCACCATTGTGTCTATGCCAGCTACCTTGGCCTGTTCCATTTTTTAGTTAAAGGTTTTCATTATGGGCCACGTGGGGGTAAAAGAGAGAATCCCATATAATAAATTGATAGGAATATTTAAAGTGTCGAGGCTTGATGTTCAAATAGCTTGGGGAATTCTAAATTAAGTAATATAAAATTATAGCCTATTGAGGCTTGACAAACTTGTATCTCTTTGACAAAATGATGGATGGGGAATCACTATTGGCCAAAATGTACCCATGAGGTAAAGATGATATATTTCAGCCAATCCCCATCTGAGAAAATCTTTTCACCTTGGGGGACCCCTACCACACCTATAAAAGAGGGCAGCCCCCACATAGGTGCTTGAATGGATCTGGGCATGGTTGGGGAAGTACTGTCCAATGGATACCCCATGGTCCACTTTGTGGTCAGAGTAATCTGACTATTGTTTATTTATTTGCCCAGAGAGGAGCCAAAATCATGTTTCCCCAATTTGCAGGGTTCCATTGAGAATTGACCAGGGTCTTTTGGCCAACTAAACTATTATTATTAAATTTGATTTCCTCCTTGTCAAGGACTTGTAAATGCCTGACGTTGCCCCTATTTGGCTGCATTTCACCCACAACATTCGTTGTCTGGAGCCTAGGATGCAATTGTCCAACAGAGATATATACAGGTTTTTAGATTTATATAACCCTCATTTTTTGAATGCATATATGCATTTTAGATTTACATAACTCATTTTTTGGATGCATATATGCATTAAATCATTGAAAGGGTTGATGAATTAGAGTAGTTGCTTTGTAGCGTACAAAAGCTCAAGTTGAACCCGCTGTTTAGACCTGATGGGAAGCTTAGATGCAGGTTCGGTGGGAAGTTGGTATGGGCACTCTCTACCATCCCATAATCTATCAACTTAAGCTACCCTTTGTATCAAGGTAGTAGTAAGCAAAGGCTATTGGATCTCAAAGTGGGCCGCTCACCACTTGGTAATGGGGAGGATGCCCGTGCAACTTTGCTGGCGGGAAGGGGCAAGGTAACTTTATAGCTGGACGAACCCCAACTTCAATCAGATTGGGAGATGGCAAGTGAGATAATTGCCTAACAGTACCAAAATCAAGCTTGGTTGGACCAGTAATCCAAGGTTGCTCACCCCACTATGCGTTTTGAGCTATTTACGCATGGTCAGGTTTAATTGCAGGGTAGAGGGATAACCAGTGTAGGTGGTTACTTTGGACGTTGGCTTCCTAACTCTTCAGCTCAACTTGTATTGGCCTGGTATGCAACTTTAGCACAAAATCGATTATCTATATCTACGCGCTCTCAGGTTTAGCTTAGGGCGTTGGCTTATTTGACTTCGTTGCCGACATATCCCACCTTTGGTTTAAAGCTTGCCCACCAGTTGAGCCAACCCTAAGTGAGGCCATACCCAGTTGAAAGGTTTGCAGGTCGAATTAGCCCTTGCGTGATCTAGCCGACGCAACGTTATAAATCCACCACCGCACTTATACCAAAAAAGCTATAACCAAAATACTTGGATTCGAGTGGAAACGTGCACGATAGGCTCAAAGTTTAGATTAGATTTTAAGCCGCGATTCGATTTCCCGCCGGCTCGCCTCCACAAGGTCAGCCTTCTCCTTCCGGGTGGCGTTGTAGGCGATGTGAGCTTGGTTGAACGGGTTCTCGGGGGACTTCTGCCACTCCTTCCATAGGAGTTGCTTGAGTTGCGTAAGGCGGAGGTCCTTGTTTGCCTCCTTGAGGATGGGGAGGCGGCGCTGCTCGTACGCGGCGTAGGCCGCCCTGGCCCTTCTCTCGGGGTGGTTATCGATGACCCCAACTTTGGAGTTGAGCGAACTTGCTGAATCGTCGACCGCGGCGAACAAATCCAAGGCGTCATCGATGTTGCTAGCCGAGAGCTCGACGGCCCCCATAGTGAGGGTGCCTCGAGAGGCCCCCGCCATCTCAAGCTTGGCCGCCTTCTTGGCCGCCTTCTTGTCGTCGCCGGATTGCTTGGGTCGAAGCTTGGCCAGCTCCTCCTCCTCCTTCCTTTTGAGGGCTTCCAGCTCGGCCTTCTTGGCGAGCTGCTCCGCGCGCTTCGCTTCCCTTTCCTCCGCCTTCCCGGGCTTCTTGGCGCCCTTGGCCCATTCCGCGGCCTCCTTCTCCTCCTTTGCCTGGGCTTGCTTCGCGTCTTTTTCGGCCTTGGCTTCCGCCTTGCGGGCGTTAGCGATGGCGGCCTTGGTGTTGCCAACCTTGGGTTTGCCCATCTACCAACAAAATAAGTCCCCATAAGCTTAGATTCTAAAGGGCAAAATCTAAGCTAATGGCCTTTCCACCCCTCAGCAATGTGGCATAACAATACGAAACCATCCTTTTGCGAAGATACAACCGAAGATCCATTCCTGACTAATATAAACTCCACATTCCAAGTAACAACGTCTAGCTAAACGACCTAACAACTGACGCCGAAATCTCCCACCCTAAGGGGGTAGGATAGAAATATCGAAAGGCGAGATGGAGGAGCCCCAACCTTACAAGCCAGTATACCCATTCCAACCCTTTAAAGTTAGCTCGCCTCACCTGCCAAACCAGAGATCAACCAGAAGCCCAAATACTTAAAACAAGCGTTTAACCCGGATAACGTAGCATCTACATACCGAAACTAAACGGCTCACTAAAGGTTAAAAGATCTCAAACTCCCGCCTATCAGAGCAAACCTTGGAGCCCGGCTTATGGCCAGCACCCTACCCTAACCGCACCAAACCGATTCGGGGGCTAGCAAACCCCATCGCCTGGGGTAACAACCCATCAGCTCCAGTTTCCAACCGGCTATAAAAATCAACTCGGGGAATCAGGGAAGCTAATTAAATGTCGACCAGGGATCAAGAAATGGCACCGCAATGATGGCCGCCTAATGGGTAAGCGTTTAAATGGTAGGGTTTAACAAACTCGCCAAGGCAACCAAAAAGTTTATAAAGTTGTGACCCTTAAGGGGGTCCCCTCAACCTGCAACTTTAAAAAAGGCAAGCGATTTAAGTCACGGCCGGCAGTAAAAAATAGCCCTTAAGCTCGTAAAAGCAACGAAACTTTACCGCGTAACAACATCGGGTGGCCACCAAGTAAGTGGCTGAGGGGCTTGGCCCGAGCCGGTTTAGCCGAGCCGTTAAGAACCTCTTTAAGGTCGAGCTATAAAGCCGAGGTAAATCGAAGCTCGCTAAACGGTTTAAACATGAAAGGTTTATCGCAACCGTAAGGCCCCTCACCATACCATCACACCGGCTTAAAAACTTCTACGAGCTTCTCAAACCCGTAACGAGCCGAACGACGCTTCGCGGATCTTGTCAAAACCGAACCCGCGTTTGAAACCACCCCGCCTACGCCGTGAAGCACGTTAGATAATTAACGCAGCTTTACCACCCTATACTGAACGGCGCACCGTTGTACAAGGCTAAAAGGGTGAGCCGGGAAGCTTAAACCCGGTTACGAGGTTAAGGGTTCGAAACCCCACCCCCCAAAATTAAGTTTTTCAATACCTTTAACAACCCTAAGTCTAACTGAGAGATCAACCAAGAAACGAATATGACAACCTACAAACCCAATCACAACCAAACCCATCAACCCAACCGGTTTAAAGATCGGTTGTAAAACCAAACGGGATCGGAACTTTGTAACGTTACGGGTACCTCAAAAAATAAAGGGCTAAATTTATAGAAAACCAGGTTAACAAGGGGTGTTATGACCTAACCTTCAAACCGATAAAATATTAAAACTCCCCTTCGCGTACCTGATACCTTTTGTTTCGGTGGGGCCGACGTGAACAAGTTGAACTTAAAGTTTTAAATTTAAAATCCGCAGCTGGGGATGGAAAGGTTAGCTGAGGTTTAAGTTTAAATGGTTTGAGGTGGATTCCGATACCCCCGATTAATGAGCGGTCCGATAGGCTCAGCCTAGCTCGATCCGTCAAGTTCGAAGCTTATTTAACTTTTGGTCGGAAGTTGGGTATTGACAATAGAGATCCATCAAAATTCGGTCAAACTAAAGTTTATCCGTCCGATAAATAAATGTTTATCCCCCGAGTTAAACCAAAGACCCTTGGATATCCTAGGCTCCGAAATACTTTATTTTATTCGAGGTGGGCCGACCTGAGGACGATACCGCACCGATTGAGGGAAAATCGAATGAATGGGAAAGGAGGATAAAATTCGGAAAACCTCCATGCGCGGCGTATGATAGGCCTGGAACTCCATGGACCGCCTTTGCTATTCGCTATCCCGGTTCGGGGCATTGGTGCGCAACGCCAACACACATAGTCGTCCCCTACCCAAAGTTCCTCTACCGGAATCGAACTCGGGGAGGCAGCGGTAGAGGTCCCTTTCTACCACTGGGGTATCCTCCCCCAGGCTCCGAAATACTTTAACTTGATAAAACTCCTCGTTAACTTTCTGATAGTGACTGAAATAGCGTCCCAAAATTTTTTACACAGTTTAATCTTTAACAGTTTTGAAATCCTCTCCCAAGGGTTTATCAGCTTAAAGTATCCAGGAGGGCTGGAAACTATTAGCCCAATAACTTGGAATATCAAGGTCACCCCACCACTGCACCTGCATCCTATTACAATTTATAGCCAAGTAAAAATCTTATCTATTTTTGATGGTTGTGGGATCTGCCAACAGATGCCACAAATATTTCTCAAAATATATAAAACTTATTTTTAAATAACAAAATAAATGTAATAATAAACGCTTTTTTAAAGTTTTATCTTATTTTTTTATTATTTGTGAGGGACAAGCCAAAAAAAGATCCCCTATTCAATACTAGTATTTCATAGACCATCTAGTACTAAAAAAATACTAGTATTTCATATTTAAACTAGTTCAAACATTGGGGCCATGGGAATTTGGGGAAATAGTGTCAAAAAGCTTAGTCATCTGAATTAGGAAAGATAGGCTTCAGCCTATCAGAATAAGGGAAAATATTCTGGGGCAGAACAAACCTGTGTGGTAATGATTTGATAAATTGTACCCAATCACTGGTGGGTAAAATCTTCACACCTCGGGGGACCTCCACCATGCCTAAAAAAGGGGGGTCCCCACTTAGGAAGTGGAATAGAATGAGATGCAGTTGAGGGAGAACCATGTGATAGATACCCCAAATTTGTCTGAGGAGTTGGAGCAATCCAACTATCAGTTTTTATCTTAAAAACTGATTTTGATTATAAAATATATTTTCCTGATGGGTAGGGTTCCACTGAGAATCTGCCAGGGTCTTTTGGCCAATGGTACTCATATCCTCATTAACCATAGTATTGTTAGAAGATCAGACATGTAATTGGCCAATTGTAGTAGTAGATTTGGGGGCATTTTTACCTCCAACATTCTTTTTTGAAAGTCAAGAAGGAGAATATCTGACATTGCCCCTCTCAAGAATGTTAGGGGGAGTGTAGGGCCATAGGAAGCAGCTATGTACCCAGTTTATGGTAACTCCTGTAGCCAAAGACTTGATAGAATACTCATTTCCTCTCTTATACATGATAGTAAATGGCCCCTCCCAGATTGATCCAAGTTTGCCACTTTGAGGAGTTATGCAATTGTGGTAATATAAGACCATATCTGTAAGTCTTGGGGAATGTCCTTTGGCTCTTGATCAGGTCATCTTCCCATTCCCAAATAAAAGACATGGAAGAGGATGGCGGTACCTCTCATCACTCAGGGTGATCTCACTCATGTAGTAGATGAGTGGTGGGTAACAGCTCATCCCCTTTGGATCCCACCCCCAATACCCACACTTACCTCAGCAGAACTGTTGTGGGGGATTAGTGAAATCTGTGCCAAGATTACCAAATTGAAATTGGTCAGATCTAATTTGGCCAGCAATCTGGCTGATACCCAAAATTTGAATGGCTGTAAAAGCATGAAGAATGAGATATTGGCTGGATTGCCCAAAGGTTCCAATTCAATCTCCAGACCAGTTGAACAATTATCAGCCACAATTGACAAGGGTTTGAAGCCCTCAGATAGTAATTTGGGCATTGTTCCTAATGTGCTGCCATTGACTGAACAAACGGTTAAATGACCGAGCATGGGTGGGTTGGCCGTCCTGAACCCGTTCCCAACCAAATGGACCCATCCCTATAAGGGGTGGCCTTGGGGGATTCCCATCACCCATCAGGCTAAATGCCATCATGCTAATTGTTGGAAATGTAGTTGAGCCCTGGTTTGGATATTTGAGGTCAAACTGACAGAGACTCGGCCTGCCACCAAATTTTGCAATGTTGGTTTCCAAAGAATAAACCCCCCATTCCCAAACAATTCTCCGGTTAGTTCAAATTTGTGGGTCCTGACCCCATCCTGTCACTACCCAATTGACCACTATTTAATCAGTTGCAAGGCACTGAGAAAATTGTTGATCAATTTTCTTACTTTCCTTTCCAAATAAAAATTTTTTGCCAAAAAATCAAATTTTCTTTATTTTCTATTCTGACCGCATCCCAGATGGCATTTCCCTGGTGGTCCATCACCCCGCACTCTGGGTGGGCTCTACCAATTCTTTTGGTCACCATGGCTCCCTCTATCACTGATTGGGCCCAGTGATTCTGACATTTCTGGTTTTATAATGCCACTCTTATGAATTTCTGACAACAATACACAGGGATCTTATGGCCCTATGTACAACAATGGATAGAGAGAATCCATCTCCTTATTGCCCCCAATGAGTTGGCCTCTCAAACCAAGATTCTTGTCAAGACTGTCCCAGTAATCCCACCTCCTACAGTTAGAACCACTGAGTTGGGAATGGGTTCAGCTGGTTTGCCGTTGGGCTACTCCTTACCCTGTTGTTACACCACCACTTTGTGGTATCACATTTCCTGGCTCCATATCAAGTTGTACAGTCAGCAATGCCTCTGGCATTCTGTCTTGCTTTTTGGGTGTTCACACATCCCAACTGGCAGGCCAGTCTAAACTTCTTCTGCCATTTCCATGACAATATCTGACACTTGGAATGAAGGTAGGGAGCCCGAAGCTCATTGGCAGCTTGGCCTTCTTTAGTGACTGTTTTGGCTAGGTTGGTCATAGCCTCTGATTGAAGCTGAATGATAAGGTTAGCTAACCTTCGCATGGCTTTCTCAGGCTCCTCTCCACCAGAGAAGACATCCTTAGCTAGAAGGGCAGGTATGCCTGGTTCCCTGCCATACAAAACTCAGAAAGGGGACATTTTCAGAATCCGGTGATAGCTAATCTGGTAAGCCATAAGAGCACTAGGGAGATAATGATCCCAATGAAGGGGATCATATGAGGCCATTTTCTTTAAGATGGAAACCAAAGTGCCATTTGCTCTCTCCACTGTACCATTGGTTGATGGGTTATATGGAGCTGAGAATAGTTGCTGGGCTTCCATGGAGGTAGCCAAGATATTGACTACTCTGGAGGTGAAAATTTTTCCATTGTCGCAGAGTAGTACTTGAGGGCACCCATGTCAAGTGAAAATATTTTAATGGAGAAAGGTGGCAGTGGCCTTAGCAGTTTGGGCTAGAAGCGCCACAGCTTCAACCCACTTCGTGAAGTGGTCAATACCTACCAAGATATATCTGTTTCCACCTGTGGTCTGAGGAAGCGGCCCTACTACATCCAAGCTTATGGTATGGAACGGCTGTTGTGGGGTAGTTAGCTAATATTGGTATCTAGTCTTGAACCAAGACTGCTTCTTACATGTAAGGCAAGCATCCAAGACTTCAAAGATGGCTTCCATGATTCCCTCCCAAAGATATTGATCCTTTATCTATTCATAGGTTTTCTTTACTCCTCCATGGCCTAAAGTTGAATGAGCTTCCAAGATAACAGGTACACGTTCCAAGGGTCATAGAGAAGGCAACTACTTCTCCCCCACTTGTTTATACAACTTCCCATTTTCTACTTTAGTTTATGGGAGTGCTGGGCCAACATCCTCTGTACGGGATCATCCTCATCCTCCAAGTCATTCAGGGTCATTAAAAGATCATACAGCCGCTCCGCTTCACTGTTATATAAGTGGAGGATGGGCAGCTGAGTTAACCCATCAACATTCATGTGACAGGTTCCAGTGCGGTGTTCAATCTTCATGTCATAGTGCTGGAGCTTTAGAGCCCAGCGAGCTAACCGCCCCATAGGGTCCTTCATGTTTTGCAACCATTTTAAAGATGCGTGGTCTGTAATCACTGTGAAAGAGGTCCCATACAAGAAAGGACGGTAATTCTTTACTGCTAGTAGAATGGCAAGACACTCCTTCTCAGTAACACTATAGTTGCATTCTGCCTTTGATAGCATCTTACTAAAATATGAGACAGGATGATCTACCCCTTTTTCATCCAGTTGGGCTAGGATGGCCCCAACGGCGTAGTCTGAGGCGTCTGTAAACAAAATAAACGGTTTTCCATAATCAGGATGCCTTAGGATAGGCCATTTTCGTAGTAGCAGCTTCATTGTTTCAAAAGCAGCCTTCTGTTCAGCGCCCCATTGAAAAGGGATATCCTTCTTCAGTAAGCAAACAAGGGGCTCGCTGAGTTGGGCAAACTTAGGGATGAACTGATGGTAATACCCCATCATCCCTAGAAATACCTGTATATCTCGTAGATTTTTGGGGGAAGGCATTCTGGAATTCGCTTCAACCTTATCTTGTATGGGTTGGAAACCCTCTCGAGAAATGAAATATCCAAGGAAGTCTAATTTCCTTTGGAAAAAGGTACACTTCGAAGGTTTAAACTTGAGATTTGAGTTTCGTAAGCATTGGAACACCTCCTTCAGGTGATCAAGGTGTTCGTTAAAGGACTTTGAGAATACAGTAATTTCATCAAGGTAGATGATGATGCAGGTTAACTTAAGATCCTGCAAAATGTGATCCATAGCATTCTGGAAAGAGGCAGGTGCATTGCACAACTCTTGGGGTAATTGCGTGGGTTGGAAAAGACCTTCACTGCATATCAAAGCGCATTTCTCCTGGTCTTGAGGAGAAAGATCCATTTGCCAATAGCCACTGGCCAAATCCATGGTGGAGAAAAAGTTTAAGCCTGAAAGCTGGGCCAGGGCGTCATCAATGCATGGGATAGGATAGCTATCCTTTTTTGTAAGATTGTTTAACCTGCGATAGTCCATAACTATCTGGTGACCTCCATTTTCTTCTTAATTAGCAAAAGGGGAGGACCAAGGGCTTTGCGAAGGAACTAATAACCCCGCATCTAATAACTGCGTGAGTTCCGTCCTCATCTGCTGTTCCTCCACCTTTGACTTGCGGTAAGGTTTTGACCTAATGGGATGGGCATCACCCACATCGATGGAGTGGCACCAGCCCTTCATGTGGCCATAATCATTGTCCAACTTTGAGAATATATCACTATACTCATCCAGGAGAGTATGCACTTTCTCCAACTCATCTGAGGTCAACTCATCCGAGATATGGACGTTCAGTAAGGTACATACCAGGTTATCTGCAGGCAGGCCTAGTCTGCCATTGAGCCAATGGATTGAGTTTGTTCAACTTCCTCCACAGGGAGTAAAAACCCTCGGCCCACCTCCTGGTGCTTTCTTACAATTATGTCCTTTTTGGTGAGGTTTCCCAACAGTAGAGTAATAGGCCTCTGATAGGCTGGGTCTAAAATGCCAGGCGATACCTGAGGCTCAAAAGGGCTAACACCTTCAATGCTTAAGAGGTGCAGTAAGCAGTGGCGAGGGATTTTGAGAGTGATTTTCGTGTATAACACCTGTTGTTCACCCAGCTTAATCACCACCTCATTGGCCGCAAAAACGGAATACCTTTGATAGCATCCACTGAATCAGGCAATTTCTTTGTATTTCGCCCAGAGGTGGTATAACGTAAAGGTAAAGAGGAAAGCAGGTACTCAACCATGCAAGAGTATTCATTCTTGCTGGGTTCTTTATTGGATAGAACTAAGGGGACTTCATAATTGAGCAACGACAGGAACCTCTGCTTCATATTGATAATACCTTTATATTCAATCATAAACTGAGTACTTATGAGCATATCATAGGCGTTGTTATCCAAAGCCACTGCAGGGGCTGATAGAATAAGCTTCCCAATTTGAATGGGAAGGGATGAGTAAGTGCCAAGTGCGCGGGTGTTGTTGGGACCGGCGGTTCCAAATTCTTAGAATTGTAATCCAAGTCAGGCGCAAGTTTGATATTTTTCATCAACTTGGAGGAGATTATGTTCATCGGAGAGCCTGTATCTAGGATGACCATCACCCAAACTTTTTGGATAACCACTTTGACCTTTATAAGTATCCCCCCAAAATTGGGCGATAGTGCTAAGACCTCCTTGAGATGAAAAATGAAGGTTAATTTTTGCGCAGTCTTGGGGTAATTTTCCATGATGGACTGCATGGTATGACCATGCTGGAGAGGGCGAATAAGGTTAGACAAGACCTCATCCGTGTCACTGGCAGTGTTGATAACAGCCAGCTCCCCTAGAACTTGGTGGAGATACATCTCTTCAGGTATGGTGGCCTCATCTACTCCTCCTGCGTTCAAGCAATCAGGGACTTCCACTTTAGCGGGTACTCTTATGATGAAATAGCCAACCTCATCTGTACCCCCCTCAGAATCATCCCCAGGGTATTAGTAACACGAGGTATTGGCATAAGTTGTTTAGATGAGTCAGGCACATGAGATTCGTCAGCAATAGGAGTGCCTCTCCCTATGCCAACATTTCTTTTCCCTGCTCCTGTTCCTCCGCTTCAGCTTTCTTTTTACAGCACACAGCCTCCTTATGTCCAAACTTGTAGCAGTATTCACACTGAGGGCGTTCAGGACATTTCGCTTTGGGTTTTGCTCCTCAGGGCCCATTATCTGAAGAGGCTCCTTCTTGTCTTCAATAGCCAGGATCTGAGGCTTGAGCTTTGGATCCTCAATGGCTAAAACGCGAGGGCAGGATACTGCTCTGCGAGAAACTTCAGGCTTATGAAAGTCAGCAACATTTAGTAACACCTCCTTGATATCTTGAATGGTACGGAAATAGCGTTTAACTGAGGTGATGTGCATCGCCAAAGGAGGGTGAGATGCCACTCCAGTCAAAACAGCGGCTACAGCATCATCCAAGGTCAAAAGCTTTGAAGTTAACAACATCTGTGCTCCCATATATAATTGTTCCACAAAGGCGATCACTGACTCCCCTTTTTGGATACTCTTACGCATAAAGGCTTTCTTTTCATGCTTAAAGCCTGTTATGAGCCAAATGTGTTTATGAGGGCCTTTTAACCTCGGACCAGGTGCTAAGAGCATCCATATGTGGGACCATCACCTCCTGTGCCATGCGGCCCAAACAGGAAAGAATATTTTTGGCCTTCTGATGATCAGTCGCCCCTTCCATTTCCATTTCATAAACATATAAAAAAGAAGCAATGCTGCCCTCGCCGGGGATAAACTTGTCTTTGAACATTAGTTTGAATGAACTGAAGTCACCCCGGTAAGGGTATGAATAGTTGGAGCTTCTGTTTCTGGAGTTTTCAGAGCAATAGTTTAACTGGTCAAAGGTGCATGAAAGGCAATTGAACTGGCCTTGCATGACTTCAAGCCATGTTTTCATTTTGGAGAGGGCTTCTTGGGGCCCATATTCACATAGTCTCAGTTGAGCTACGATCCACAGTTTGTGAGTTTCAAGATCTTCCACTCGGCTCCCCAAAGCATTGCCTTGGAAGTGGAGTTGTGACACCAGCGAAGGCTTAGGGTTATTTGAGCAGCTTCCACAGATTCCACGCATTTCTTCAGCTCTTCTTTCATTTGTTTACACCCTTCATCGTCACGAGGGTGTGAGCTTGAGCCTTGTACTCCATTTTTGATCTGCTCATACTTCTGCTTGACCTGCGTTATTTGACTAAATATTTCCTTCAACAGCACAGGGCTTTCCAGCGAAGCTTTTATCACTTTCGCTTCAGTTTCAAATTTGTTCAGGCAATGCGCCAAATATTTAGTATTTTCAGATGAAGCTTTGAGAGCCAGCTCCTTTTCTAGATGAACAACCTTGGCTGCAAGGATGGAGGTGGCGCTAGATGGTTCAAGCAGCAGATGGCGTTTGAGCTCATCAACACGTGAAAAGGCCTGGGTTAACTGTCACTTCACCACAGCCACATGCTGTTCATATTCAACTTGAGGGGCGGAGACGGGGGCTAAAAGGTCCTGGTGCGTTTGCTCATTGTGCCTTTCAAGTTCTTTAGCAAACTCCTCCAGCATCAAGCAAGTGCTAGCGGTGGAAGCGTTCAGATCATACCTAAAGATCTTCATGGCCTCCTCAACATACTTCACGATCCCAGTATCCATGGTAGCAAGTCAATCATGCAGCTGAATGGTGAAGTTGTGATTAGCTTCCACACCAGATCTGACTGCGCCAAGGTGTTTGGAGGTCAGTTGGTACAACTTATCATAGGCTAAATTCAGAGCTGCATGAGTATCTAGGTGTCAATGTAGCTCTTCGTGATGGCTGACTAAGAGATGCATCATATGGACCAAGGCAGGGTGAGCAAACTTGCATATGTAGGTGGTCAAATTTGTGTGCTGGCTGTAGGTCTCCGGGAGGACACTAGTCTCATAGAGAAACAAGTGGCGTTCCTCTACCAATGACGTTCATTCGCGGGATGCAATGTCACCAGAGTTAAGGATGCCATGGGTAAGGTCTCTCACAGCTTTGGTGGCTGGCCAGGTGATGCAGCGAGATTCAGGTATTAATATGTGTTCGAATTATTCTTCTCCAAATGTCAAAGTGGTAGGGCTGTTCATCCAATCATCATCTTCAACTCCTTCTCCATTTTCACCCAGTGGGTGACACTCTCCATTGCTTTAATACTCTATCAAAGTATACAGGGTGACCCCTGTAGTGAGCACCAGTTTGTGGGATCCGCTGATGGATGCCACAAGTATTTCTCAAAATATATAAAACTTACTTCCAAAAATAACAAAATAAAAGTAATAATAAACGCTTTTTAAAGTTTTATCTTATTTTCTTATTATTTGTGAGGGACAAGCCAAAAAAAGATCCCCTATTCAATACTAGTGTTTCATATTTAAACTAGTTCAAATATTGGGGCCATGGGAATTTGGGGCTATAGTGTCAAAAAGCTTAGTCATCTGAATTAGGAAAGATAGGCTTCAGCCTATCAGAATGAGGGAAAATATTCTGGGGCAGAACAAACCTGTATGGTAATGATTTGATAAATTGTACCCAATCACCGGTGGGTAAAATCTTCACACCTCAGGGGACCTCCACCACGCCTAAAAAAGGGGGGGGTCCCTGCTTAGGAAGTGGAATGGAATGAGACGCGGTTGAGGGGGAACCATGTGATGGACACCCCAAATTTGTCTGAGGAGTCAGAGCAATCCAACTATCAGTTTTTACCTTTTTATTTAACTGAGGCAAGCTGACCAGGGGACAGGCATTACTTAAAGAAAGAAACGACATGAAACCTGAACAGGGTCAACTCCATCAAAGAAAGTTTTTCCACCTCTGGATTGGGACTCAAATTTTTCTGGTTACATCATGGGTAAGGTTTTCATGTTATTAGACCTACTAACTGCCAATAGCTTCCTTTGGCTGGCACCCTGATTGATGTGCAAAGGGTGGGAATCGAACCTGCAACCTTCAGGTTGGTAGCTGTACGCCCTTACTGACTCGCCTTCCACCCTCATCAGTTTCTACCTTGATAAACTGATTTTGATTATAAAACATGTTTTCCTGATGGGTAGGGTTCCACCGAGAATCCACCAGGGTCTTTTGGCCGATGGTACTCATATTCTCATTAAACATAGTATTGTTAGAAGATTGGACATGTAATTGGCTGATTGTAGTAGTGGATTTGGGGGCATTTTTACCTCCAACATTCTTTTTTTGAAAGCTTAGAAGGAGAATGTCTACCAATGGTAATCAGCATAACTTTACAGCTGAGCATAGATATTTGGTTGATTTAATATTTTGAATGGTTTTGTTAAGTGGTTAGTGGTCATTTGGCTAATCAGCAAGTTAATCCAAATAAAAACTTTGAATCAAACCCCCAATCAATTTTAAAATACCTCCTCTAACATAATCAGCTCATCATTCCTCTCTCTCACAAACATCACTTTTTATAACAAAAAGTGAATTAAACAAGAATTGAGAGAGCAATCAAATGCCATAACGCACTGCAATTTTATAGAGCATTGAACTAAGGCCAACCAACCAAGTGTAGGGAAGTCTAGCTGCCCATTTGTGCACAGCACATAGAAATGACAACTTGCCCACGCCGATAGTGAGTTTTATTAAGAATTATACCAAGGTTGTTGAGATGGACGAACCATCTGCTGACCTTCCTGCCAGCCCAAGCCCTGACATAACTAGAAATGGGGCTGGGCATTCCACCATTATGTGCCAAGTAACGAACTGGTGACATGAACAACAAAAAAAATGAACAAATGTGTCAATGGGTCACAGAGCCCTAACAAATAGTGCGAATGATGGGGTTGACTCCCTAGGATTGATGCCCACTGACACCCAGATGACAAGCGCAACCTTCCAGGAGTGAGGCCCAACTCTGAGAACAGCAGAGTCAAGAATATTCCCCAGTAAACCTCAATTGGCAGGAGGACTGGGGCCTCACAGGGTGAGAAAATTCTTGCCAATAACGCAAAACCTGGATGAGGTATTGGTAGGATCTGAAACTGACTCAGATTCAAATAATTAAAATTGGTGATTCAAACCAATGGAGTCAAGCAATAAAAAGCTTTCTTCCAACATAGAGAAACTTACTGAACCAGCTCGAGGTATTTAGGTAAAGAACAAGTCAGATGCCAAACCTGAAACAGCCCAGTTGGGGAGGGGCGAATGGTCCCCAACCGAAATTGATTTGGTAGCATGAGTAACTCATCAGGCGGAAAGCCTGATATGCAATTGAGCGCAATCCCCATTGAAGGCATTCTGACAGGGGGCCATAGCTCAACCATGTATTGACAGCCGATCCCAAATATCCAATCACCAAACCAAGATGATCCATTGAGGACCAACCAAAGTGGGGGTGACTCTATATCAGGGACCAAATCTGAGGGATTGGACACCCAAGAGGGATCAGCAAAAAAAAAACTTGAAGTATTACTGGAAGGGGCGGAAACCCAGACAGCAGTCAAGTTGATGGCCAGGGCCCCAGTTAAATTTACACCAATCCAGTCAGGCATGTTAGCGCGTCAAGGCATGTCCACCCACGAGGTCAAACAATGGGAGGCCCTCCAGTTTCCATACTCTACAGCAACTCAGTGGGTCTCTAAAGGAATCAAGCCAGACATTGCGCTATATGGCGCAACAATAAATTTTCTGCCAGAGCAGCCAAATGCTGGATTGACACCCAAATCTTGATCAATATGGTGGTACAATTCAAGGCATCCTGAGTTCAAACTGAAGATGCCCTGGATTGGATGAAAATCCCCGTGGACTACAAGTTGATAGAGGCCGCCATCCGCGAAGATTTAAAACTGGTGGATGCAAAAGCCTGGATGGAGGCCAGCATCAACTTATTAAATGCGAGGGAATACAACAAGGTGGGCATTACAGCACGTTACACCCAAGCTGTTGGGAGCTTGGGCCTCACCCAAAAAATTTAGCTAAATATGCTAGACGTTTCCCAAATGCATCTACGGCCTTCAAATGGGCCAGACACTCCATTTCGGTGGACATGGCACTGGAATGGTACAACACTACCTTCTCCCCAGAGGAAGCACTACTGTGGATCGCGGCTGGGTTCAAGGCAACTGCCAAACACTGGTCGTATACCTGTATTCCACCTGCCACCGCATCAGACCTGATGAAAGCGGGCTGGACAAAGGAAAAGGCAGTGGAATGGGGACCCTTTAGGATTGGTCGCTGGAAGAGGCCATCAACTGGTCCACCAACAGATTCACACTGATGGAGATATAATACTGGTTCCAAGTGGGGGCCAGTATGGACCTAGTGCATGAATTGGCAGAACTGGGGGTGAACAAGCCAAATCACAAAACCCTCAGAGGCTGCCCATTCCTGATCGCAAAGTGGAAAATCTGGCATGACGCCGCAACACTCACTGAGGCTGCAGACTGGGATGTGGTGGGTTCACCCCCCAATCAGCCCAACTGTGGATGGAGCACAAGATCTCGCCACAGGCAGCACACAGCAATGAAAGGGGTCATGACCCCAGACTTGGGCTGAAAATGGCTCAAAGTGGGGATCCGCATTGAAACCATCTGGGATTGGAAGCAATCCTTCCTGGAAGTGACGATAGCTGCCCCATACACCGCTGAAGGCTTCACCCCCTCAGAAGCATTTCAATGGTGTGAAGGGGGGTTCTGGCAGACATGGCATGGGTATTCACAGATGGGGGCTGGAACAGCGTTACTGTAAGGGACTGGTGTCAGCGTAGCTCAATTATGCTGGAGGTCCTCCAACAATACCTCCACCCAACGTGTGGCCCAGAATCCGCTCTCAAATGGTACCAACTGGGGTTCTCGCCAGCGGATGCCCTAGAGTTGCAGATCCTGGAGATTGGAGCGCAAATGGATAAAAGTATCAACTGCCATGGTATCAACAGTCAACAACTCAAAGCATTCCTCAGCCGGGGTTTCAGCCTTGACAAATCAGTAAGTTGGATTCTGAAAGGAAAGACCCCCGCTGATGTACCTAAACCAAGCGGAAATCAAAATTGTACAGCACAGTGGCAGCGCATACCGAGGAAACCTCCTGGAATGGAACAGGGAGCCACATCAAATACATCCGTCAATTGATCAGCGGGGGCTTTACAGATTGCCAGGCACCAAAATCATACCTTTAAGACGCTATCCAAGTCCACCTACAACTAGTGGAGGAGGAAGAATGGTCCAATTTAATTCTATCAATTTACCAGGAACTAGACAAAGTCCTAGCTGGGGGGACTTCGATAATCACTGGGTCCCCAAACGGGGCTATATAGATATAGCAATCCCAGGTGAGTTGGACCGCAAGAAGCTCCTCAAAATAGGCATCAATTACAAGGGGATTTATCTGTGAATGGAGCCAACCAGATATGCCAACCTAACGGCAAGGTGGGTTACTTTACAGAACCTCCCCACCAACTGCTAATGGGAGTGGGTGCACAAAGTGATCCAGACTGGGTTGTCATACTATGGGGGAAGTATGCAAATTCCGCCAAGCCGGTGGATATTACATCATGAAGTGCCTCCGCCCTTGGACAGTGGGAAGCGCTGTACAAACCGGCCCCTGGATGAAATCAAATAAGATTTCTACCCAGATTCATCTGCCTGCTCGGCCTTAATAGGGTAGTGTATGTTGAACAGGAGGGTGCCAAACAAGTGTGCCACTTCTGCTATCAGACTGGCCACACTATGGTTCAATGTCACCATTGTAAAGGTAAAACTACTTGGGAGTACAAATATGACCCCATTGGGGGAATTATCAAGGTGAGCACCAAGACCTTCCTCCACCCAAAAGCCAGAGAATGGATCCCGCAAAACTTAATGGAGGTAGCGGATATGAAACGTCAATGACAAGAATTAGACCTGGCACACAGAGAGGCGTGGGAACGGGAAATGGCAAAATGACCTGAAGCAGATGATGAACCGTTTAAAAATCTGAACCCCAAATCTTATTCAATGGATGAGGGAACCAGCCCAGGAACAGCAGAGAAACGTCTAACCCATGTGGAATGGATGGTTAGGGAGGAGGAGAGATGGAAGAAGGCAAACCCAAAGAAGTCTTCCAAGCATGGGCAGCCACAGGGTTCCAACAAGTTGAAATTGAAGCCCAACAAGATGAAAGGGAATAAAAAAATGAATCAGAAGTCATCGGCAAATGAGCCTGAGGTGACCAGAGAAAAATTTGCAGGAAAGTTGAGATTGACAAAATTGGCCGGGCAATTGCCAACTAGAAAATTGAGTTCTGCCAATAAATTGAACGAAGGGGTGCAAATCTGGCCAATGGATGAGGGCAAATCCACTGGTCTGCCCAAAGAAAACAAGGGGCACCCAGACCCAATCATAAAACCATCCCCATTAACCATCAACAGGGAGATGGAGATGGCGACCAAATTCCCAGTGTACAGGATGCCTGGGAACATAATCCCAGTCCCAACTAACCAACCCTAAAAACTGAATATTGCACCCTGCCAACCATTGATACCACCACCAACGACTAACCTGACCTCTGTACGTGACTCAATTCATAACCCAGACAACGCTAAACCTCATACCCATGGGTTGGGCAGCCAGAAATAAGGATAGCGACTACAAATGCTTGGGGGATGGTGAGCATACAATTGAGGAGTAGGAAAATGCACCACTTAAAAACTAATAATAATATTGACCTAATTTTTATTTCAGAAACACAAGCTGGTAACCAAAAAAATGGTGCTGAGCCTGAACCGCAATGTAAAAAACCATCCGTGGTACTGCCAGTTAGGCTACTAAGCCCTATGGACAGACCATGTGGCAATAGTCACAATGGACAAGAAAATAGACCTGGAATTCGCGGAAGAAACTTATGCCTGTAGGATCTTGATAGCAACGTCTACAAACAGAGAAACTGGCAGGAGCATATGGGCAGTAGCAGTCTACGCCCTGATGAAGCTCCACAAAAACCGTATTTTTGGGTTTTCTTAGTGGAAGTGCCATCCAAAGTGGTGACCATAATAGCAGGTGACCTGAACTGCTGGATGAATGTGAGTCAGGATACATACCCAATGAGAGAACGCCCCAACAGTAAAGCTGACGAGATGCTCAATTACCTAGTTAGATCAGGGATATGCCTAACAATTGATGAAGAGGATGATGACCTGGCCAATCTAACATGGTGGACATATGATGCCACTGGATCCCCACTGTCAGGATCATGGTTAGACTACATCCTTGTATCATTGGACCTCAGGCTGATGACGTCCAATAGCAAGGTTAGCATAGATGCTGAAAGTGACCATATGGTTGTCCAGGTGGAGATCAACCTTGATGAACCTACAAGGAACCACAAGTGGCAATTGGCACCAGCCACGTTGAGAAATGGGGATTGGCGCCAAATGGTAGATGCGGGACTGGATCAGCTATTAGCGCATCTGGACAACCACCCAGAGCTAGACCCACTAGAAAGATGGACCTGGATCAAATGAAGATGAAACGCAATAGTATGAAGTTTGAAAAAGTGACCTCCTACAAGCGAACAGCTGCCATGAAGCAACTGAAGTCTAAATTAGAAAGCCTGAGGCTCACCTGCCAGGACAGCAAGGACTGGTGGAGTGAGTACTGAACAACGCACAAAAAATATTGGGCTATAATGATGAAATAAGACTCAGAGAGATGGACCAATGCAACTTACCAATATCAGAGCTTAGCGGGGATGATGACCAAAGAGGGCCCTAAACACCTCAAGGAAATCCAAACTAAGGCTAGGGTATGGGAAGTGGAGACAGCAGATGGGGTAGTATCAACAGACCCTAAAAATGATCAAGCGTGAAGTCAAGCTTTTTTATGGCGATCTTTTCTGACAGTAAGAAATGAGCAAATTGGTGACAAAACCTTATTGACCTGGACAAGCCAGCACTGGGTGGCTGTACGCCAGAAGACGTCACTAAGCTATCCACTGAAATATCTATCAATGAAGTTAAGAGGGCGCTAAAGGAGTCACCAATAATGAAAGCACCAGGCCCTGACAATATGTGTGCAGAAATATACAGCATATTCTGAGAACGCATCACGCTGGAGCTCAAAACCCTCTTTAACCACTGTTTGACCCACAGCAAACAAGTTCCGGGAGGACATGAGACCCAAATTGTACTTCTGTACAAAAAAGGCCTCAAACGCCAACTTCAGAACTGGCGCCCAATTGCGCTATTGAACGCCAATTATAAACTGCTCACACGCATACTATTTAATCAGCTGATGGCAACAGCAACACGCACACTCCATAGGGCCCAACACGGTTTCATTAAATGCCATAGTATATGGGACAGCATAGGTTCAGTCCAGAGCATACTCCAGGATATGAGGGGGCATTGAACAAGGATACCTTATGTTCCTTGACATGGAAAAGGCGTATGACCAAGTAGTGTGGTCATTCCTACACAAGGCACTGAAGGCGGTTGGTATCCCTGAAATGTCTCAGGCATGGATAATGACGCTATACTCAGGTCTGGTAATGAAGGTTATGGTCGCAGATGGCACAACCAACAAAATCTCTGTCGGGCAAGGTATCTGCCAAGGAGACCCCATGTCACCAATACTCTTCAACTTTGCAGCTAACATTTTGTTGGTGGCAGCAGATGCAAAGCTCCGGGGTTTAGTCCACCTAACCAGATGCCACTGAAGATGCTAGCATTCGCAGATGATACAGTTGTAGGAATAAGCTCCTCGACTGACCTCCAGGGTGCCAAGGATCTATTAAACCTTTACCAGCTTGCATCAAACGCAAAAATAAATTTGGAAAAAACCTCAGTGATGAGGGTCAGCAACCCAAACTTCAGCCCGCCAACTGACACAACGCCAATTACAAGCTCCCAGACAGTCTGATACCTTGGATACTATTCAATGACAAGGGACCAGCTGTACTGGAGACCAAACAAGAAGTATTAACAAGCTTATCATTCTGAATGTCATGCTGGAAAAGCGCCAGACTATGCCTCAAGGAGAAAGTGCAGGCGATAAACATCTTCATCTTCTTGAAGCTATGGTATGTTGCTCACGTGCTGCTGATGAGCCTGAACCTAGAGAAGAAAATCAGGTTAATGCTCCGAACTTTTCTGTGGTTCAAGGAGAAGGCGGCACCAATTCCACTGGAAGCCCTGTTGAAACCAAAGAAAAAAGGAGGCATGGGCCTACTGGACTTTGAATCTCACGTCCAGCGCATATGGTGGAAGTCATTTCTGAAGCTAACACAGACGCACATGCGCTGCCCAACTCTAGCATGGGGTGTGAACTGGGCAAGGGCTCAAGGCCTCCAAGAGCCAGTCAGCCCCTGATCATTATGCAAATGGATGGTGAACCACCCAAAGATAACCTCACGAAAAGGAGCCCCACACTACTAGCGACTCTGCAATTGGGACGTGCGCCAGGGTGGGTGGTCATTCGAAAAATTGGACCAAGAGGCTGACCAAATTCAAAGGGATGTTGAAGCATGTAATTCCGCAATGATTACTGCAACAAGCTGGGAGGAACGTAATCAAATCGCCAATGAATATGCAACCAAGTCAATCAGAATTAGGTACAAATTAACACTGATAGAATATGGGGATCCACTCCCAAAACTGGGGCGCAATCTGCCCACCCACCCACGAATCCTTAATGACTGGACTACCAAAGGCCATGACACCAACTACCCGATGAAGGAGTTGATTTTGGGCCTGAACACCCACTTGGTTACAGCCAAACAGTGGTTGGTAACATGACAGATCCTTAATTGGGCATTCAAATTGGGCAAGAACAGCAGGCCAGATTAAAAGCACAAAGAATTCCCCATATGCGCTGAACTGGAAGCAAACGTAGCACATTGCTATTATGAATGCGCCGTGTTCAAAAAATACTGGTCCACGATGCAATACATACTATCAGGCGATCATTTGCCTCCAGGTATACACATCGCAGGACCTGTTCTTTATGAAAACCCTGAGAATGGCTACAATCCAACTACAAGCCTTCATTCACCATTATTGTGTATGGGTATTTCACTGTGCGCTTGTCACCAAGGTTATGAGCAACAAGCGCCCCCATCACAGAGGCTTGGTATTGAAGACCATTCAGATTATCTTTGATCAGCTCCACCAGATCTCAAAATTCTCGCGCATAATCCCTGGGTGTTATAAAGCCATGTGTTTGGCTTTCCCCCGCCAGATCGCTCATTGCACATGATGAAGCTACTAATCATCTGAGAATAGTATGGCCTGTAAGCCCGCTGATGCTAGAACTGTGGCTAGCAATGGCAATTTCCAATCAGCAATGGTCGGAGGTGCTAGAACTCTAACAGCCCAAATCCCCAGTTTCTTTACCCTCAGCTGAATCGCCTGTATTCCGCCCTCCCCTCTTACTTTCCCTTAAATCTATTTAATAAAGTATGGAGTTAAAAAATTCATCATAATCAGCTCAGCTTTTGGCCCTAAACTTAAATTTCTTAAAGGTCAGTAGTTCAAATCCTCTGCGCATTCCCCTTTTTAACCAACTTTGTAAAAGGAGGTTATCAATTCGACCTGTATGTATGTTTTTAATCACTTTTTATCATTTTTCTATAATATACTTAAAATACCTGCTTTTTGTTTAGTTTCAGGTGAGCAATTTGGGGAATAATTAGATAATAGTTGCCAATTCTCACCCACTTGCGAAGATAGATTAAACCTATCAGACAAGATTGTTTTCAGGTGAGCATTTTGGTGAATTATTGGATATTATTTGCCAGTTTTCACCCAATCACCTAAATTGATCTTTTATCAGACTTTAAGGTTTCAGATGTAGTCAGTACATCAGTTAGTCAGTGAATATGTCTTATTAAGTAGATAATAAAGACAGTGTGTGTATGTGTGTTTGCAATGCCCAGCCAAAACTATGGCATGTACAATTTTGAAAATTTGGATATAGGTGGATGGGAGGGGGGTCCGTGTGCACCTCAAAGCCAGATTTTTAATTATTATATTAGAAAAAGCCTTATATGTAAGAAGTGAAAATTCTATATGTCTTTAATGGTAATTGGTATATTGTTATGGCTGTGCAGTTTGATATTCGGTTGATTCAATAGTTAAAAATAATTTTTCAAGTGGTTGGTGGTTATTTTGGCTAAGTATCAACTTAATCGTTTTAGTAAGTAGTAAGTGATTGATGGATCAATAGTTTCAATATTTTACCTTGTAGTTTATGGTTATAGGTTGATCAATAGGTCTAATTGGTGAAAAACATCTTTTTTTTGCAAAGCCCGCTTTTTGAATAAAAAAGTGAACTGATCAATTCCAGATAGAATAAACTTAAAGGCTAGTGTGCTACTGCATCTATAGAGCCGTAACCCACAGCTACCAACCCCAGTGCAAGTAGGACCTTCCACCCATATGTGCCTAGCACAAAAAATCAGACAGTTTACTCACACTTCAACTGCTTATTAAATAGATAAAAAGTATTTCACTATGGCAAACACACCCACTGGATGACTTTCTACCAAACCCACCTAAAGGGAAATTGGCAACAGCACCCATTTGCCTCAAAACAAATCAGCACCAACTCCCACAGCAAAGAAGTGCTCAAGCTTATTAAACAAGATTCCATTGAAGTACATGGAAAAGGGAATCAAAAGCAATGGATCCCATTCCACCTGAACGCTTTCTGCCGCTGACCACCTAGGACAGCAGAGAAGGTACCCACCACATTGAGGCAAATCAGAAAGCTACACCATGCATACTGACCTAATAATAGTATCCAGGTGCTAATGGAAGGCCTTGTGACAGTAACACCACCGCCTGCTGCCCCTAGAAAGCCCAGTAGACTTACCAAAGACAGTTCTGGGGGGACACAGCAAAAACAGGGCTATCAGCCTTGAGAATATTCCCCAACAGACCTCAACCTGGTTGTAGAACCAATGACTCACAGAAAAAGTTTACAAAAAATACTGACAAACTTTTAGTCAGACTGGAGTCCAACTCTAACACAAATGGTAAAAAATGTGAGCTGAAATTGTTGGGCAATGCCCCAATGAAATTTTGGTATGGTGGGGGACAACCCATAATAAAATTCAATCCAATTGTCTACCAAAATCATCAGGCATCATCCCTGATCTATCTTTGATCAAGTTGGGGACAGCGCCCACCAAAAATCAATCTGTTCACCTACCAAAACCGTTGGGCATCATCCCCAATAAATTTTAGTTGGCGGAAAGGACTATTCCCATGCAAACTCAAACAAATACCCAACCAAAGCATTGGGCAGTAACTCTGATATGGACGCAGGAGCATCTGGAACCAAATCTGGAGGATTGGATATCCAGGAAAATTTGTCAAAAAACTAAAGATCCTACCAGAGTGATCCGCTGCCCCTACCATAGTCAAAATTGTTGTTGTGGGCACCTGTAAAATACACGCCCATCCAGAGAGACAATCTCATGCATTGCAGTGTGTCCTCCCACAAAATCAAGCAATGGGAGGCACTGCAATTCCAACATTTCATAGTGACACAGTGGATCTCAAAGGACATTGTGCCCAGCATCATGGTCATGTGGCAAGGTCACAAGTTTTCTTCCAGAGCCACCAAATGCTGGCTTGACACACAAATATCATTGGAAATGGCGGTGTTTTTAAATCATCATGGATATGAACCAAATATGCACTCAGGTGAATAAACTTTTGCTCAATCACCTAATCATTGAGACTGCCATCCATTAGGTCCTGAAGACGGTGGCTGCTAAAACCTGGATGGCTGCTGGCATTAATATTCTCAATGTGATAGAATATAATAAAGCCAAAATTCCATAAAAATTTTCCCAGGCTGTCAGGAGCTCATGCCTCAGCCCAACGGAACTAGCAATTATGTGAAATGCTTCTCAAACATTTTGACCATCCTCAAATGGGCTCACCACGCTATTCTAGTCGATGTTGCATTGTAATGGTGCAGTAACACATTCTTTTCAGAGGAGGATCTACCATAGGTTGTGGCTAATTCAAGGCTACCAAAGCCTTACCCTGGTTGTACACCAAATTCCACTGATGACAGCATCCAACCTGCTTAAGGCAGGATGGACAAATGAGAAGGCGGTAGAGTGGGGGTCCTTCTGGGATTGGTGACCAGAGTAAGCCATTAATTATTGTGCCAACAAGTTTACCCCATTGGAAATGAAACACCGGTTTTGTGCAGGAGCCAATAGCAATCAGGTCCACAAGTGGACGAGCTTGGGGGTGATGAAGCTAAGTCATGAGACTCTTTGTGGCTGCGCATTCCCTATTTCAAAATGAAAAATCTGGAGAGATATCACCACACTTGATGAGGCAGCTGACTGGGATGCCAAGGGTTTCACTCCTGAGTCTGCCCAACTGGGGATAAAATATGAAGTCTCTCCTCAAGAAGCAGCGGTGATGAAGGGGGTCACAACTCCCATCATCAGCTACAAATGGCTTAAAGAGGGTATTTAGATTGAGGTTTTCTAATACTGGAAGAAATGTTTCCTGGAATTATCCATAGCTGCCCCATATGCTGCCAAGGGATTTGCTCCCATGGAGGCACTTCAGTGGAGCAAAAATTGGGCATTCTGGTAGCCATGGCACAAATTTTTACCAATGGAGGTTGGAACAGCATAATGGTAAGGGACTGGTGCCAGCGGAGCTTAATCATGCTGGAAGCTCTCCAGAAGTACCTACACCCAATATGCAGACCTGAAGCCACCCTCTTCTGGTACCATCTGGGGTCCTTGCCATCTGATGCCCTTGAATGGCAAAAATTTGGGATTTGTGGCCCAGATGGGTAAAAATATTAACTTCTAAGGTACTTTCATACACTAGGTTGAGGCATTCCTAAAATGGGGATTCAGCCTTGATGAACCACTCAGCTGTATAATGAATTGGAAGACCCTTACAAAATTTTGAAAACCAATCAGAAAACCATGTCATATAGTGCCACGGCAGCCTGCACTGATGAAAATATTTGGAATGGAGTGGGCAGCCACGTTAAATATATATGTCAACTTATTAATGAAGGTTTCATGGACTACAGGCATCAAAGTTGTACTTGAAGGACGACATCAAATCCATTTTTCAGCTGGAGGAGGAGGAGAAGTGGTCTGAATTGATCATGTCAATCTACCACAAGCTTGACAAGGTGATAACAGGGGAGGTTTCAAGCACCGTTGGATATCAAAATGTGGGTACATTGACATCTCAATCCTAGGAAAACTTGATCAGAAGAAGCTCCTCGTAATCAGAATCAAGTACAAAGGTGTCTACCTGAGAATGGAACTGATCCAGTATGCAAACCAGACTGTCCATTGGGTTATGTTCCAAAACCTGCCGATGGATTGTGAGAGAAAATGGGTGCACAAGGCGATCTGAACCAGCCTCTCATACTTTGGGGAAGTATGGGAATCTCTGGCAAGCCAGAGGCAACTATATAACAAAGTGCCTTTACCCTTGGACTGTAGAGGCGCTCTATGAACCAGCCCCATGAATGAAATCAAACAACATCGCCCCACCCTGTTTAAACCACCTTCCTGGACTAAGCCAAGTTATCTATATGGAGCATGAAGACGCAAAGCAGGTGTACCAGGTCTACTAACAGACCAGCCACACAATGATGTAGTGCCATTAAAAAAAGGGAAAACCACTGTGAATAAGACTATAAACCTGTCGGCGGAGTCACCAAAGTTAGGACAAAACCTTCCTTCGCCACAAGGCCAGGGAGTGGATACTGAAGAACCTTACAGAGGTCGCAGACGTGAAGCGCTAACAATAAGAGTTGGACATCACCCATAAGGATGCAGGGGATAAGGATCTGCCAATCAATTTGAAGCGGACAATGAACCATTCACTAATCCTAATCCCAAGGCCTATAAGGTGGGCAAGGAACGGGTCCTGACCCAGTTGAACCTCGTTCATACCAAGTGGAATGGATGGTTTGAGAGGAGGAACGATGACAAAAGCAAGCCACAAAATATCACCCAAAAAAGGACACCCATTGCTGGATTTTAGTAATTCAACCTCCAATCCTGAAAAACCAAAGATGATTAAAAATCAGCACAAAAATCGTCACAAACAAACCAGTTGGTGAAACCCAACCATTATCCAAATCTCTAAATCCAGCAAAGTCACCTGATCAAACCCTAATGAAAAAGACCCGTTATGCCATTAAATCCAATGTCAAGTCTGTAAACTTATTGGCAAGTGGTGCAGCCACCTCCATTCCGCTGAAAGGGACAAGCATGATCCCCTTGTTGGTGCTAAAACCATCCCCATTGTCAATTAATAATGAGACAGGGATGGTAACGGAATTTCTGGCACATAAAATGCCTGGCAACAAATAACCCATGCCAACTAACTGACCCTACAATATGCTCACTACCCACAACCACTCTTGGTGATGTCATCCACCAAAAACCCCACATCCATTTATGACTCATCCACAACCTGAATTAAACTGCTAAGCCTCATACCCATGGGTTGGGCAGCCTTAAATGAGGATAGCAACCACGATATTTGGGGGATAGCAAGCATACAAATAAGAAGGAGGAAAATTCACCATTTTAAGACAAATAGTATGATAAATTTAATTTTAATTTCTGAAACTTAAGCAGGCAACCAAAAAGAAATGGTACTGAACTCAAACTGTGATGCAACAAATAACATATGGTCCCTTCAGATAGGGTGTCAAGCCCTTTGGACATATAATGTGTCAATCGTTGCACTAAACAAGAACGTAGACCTGGTATTCGTGGAGGAGACCCACACTGCATGGATCCTAGTGGCGGATACTACAAATAGGGAAACCTGTATAAGCCTTTGGGTGGCCACTGTGTACGCCCCACCAAAACCCTACAAAAACCAACTTCTTTGCAATTACTATCAGAAGTGCAAACTGAGGCAGCCATGGTTATAGCAAGCGACCTGAACTGTTGGACAAACGTGAGTTGGGATATGTTTCCAATGAGTGAGCATCCTAACTGTAAAGCCAAGGATATGATAGAGTATTCAGTCAAATCAGGGATGTAGCTTACAATCAATGATGAAGATGAGACCTCTCTAACCTCACAATGTGATCATATGACTTTAGAAGGGCACCGCAGACAGGTTTGCACCTGGAGTACATGCTGGTGTCATCCAACCTCAAGCCGCTGACATCCAACAGAAAATTCAGCATAAAATCTAAGAGTGACCATATGATCATCCACGTGGTCATTGGTCTGGATAAACCTCCAAAGCACCACAAATTGCAGATTGCACCAGACACGCTGAGAGTTATGAAATGCTAAGATAATTAAAACTGTCCTTGATCAAATGGTCATGTATTTGGATCATCAACCAGGAATTGATCCTCTGGAACGATGGGTCTGGATCAAGGATAAGGTAAGCACAATAAGGAGCTAAAAAGCGAATACCTAAAAATGAACTGCCACTGTATAGAACCTAAATGACGAAGACCT